>VYZV01008755.1:110391-134732 GCA_013401275.1 Pandion haliaetus
AAAAAAAGAAAAAAAAAGGAAAAACACAGAAATACTATGTTACACCTCCCTGATTCCTGCGATGCAGAAGGAGCAAGTCTTTCCTTGTAATAGCTCGCTCCATAAATATTACGCATCAGTCCACACGATACGTGGAATGCAGGGCACTGTGTTTCTTCCCCATCCTACCTCCTGATACGGCGATACTGCTAGAGGCTTCATGGAGAGAAAAAGAGGACCCAGACTTGCCACTGGGGCTCTCCTATCATGGGAGAAACTCCATCAGATCAGCTGTGGTCAGCTTCTGATTCCTTGAGACTGATTTTCAAAGTCAGATAGAACGAGGCACAATATCTTGCCAAATAATACTGATGTCTCCTCATGCTTCTAGAGGGAATAGTTTCGTATCAGGAGGGAAAATCCAGACAGAATGGTTGCAGATTGCTTTTTCCTTCTGCTCCTCAGCACTAATCTGTCTTTACTTTTCCTTTCTAAATCTGTGGTTCTATACCTTATCCTGCATCTAATGGCTTGCAAGCTATTTCCAGAATTGAAAATGTGGTACTCTTATCTGTGTAGCATTTTGTTTATTTATGGCATGACACTAATGACATTTTGAATTTGCTTCAGAGGTTTTTTTTCTTATTGTAAAGACAAGACACACAAACAATTGTGTCTGGGTCTAAGTACATTCTTAACCCCATTCAATTTATTTCAGATGCTGAGTCCTCAGGAAGGGGGCCAATGACTAATAAATCAGGTGTTTCTTCCTTCAGTGTAAGTCACCTACTGGGATCAATAAGAAGCAGAAGAAAAAAGTTCTCGTTTGCGTGAGATAATGCAGCCAAAGAGCTACATGTAGTAGGTAAGAGCATATTTCAAGCCCTATTGGGGCTTAGCACACAGGATAAACTTATCAAGAATAGCTTATTAGGTCAGCTAAGCAGGGACCAGGGCAGATTTCTGGGGATGGTGCTAGAGCTTTGATAGCCCTGCCTGTTAGCGCTGGCTTGTATGGGGGACACCCTCCCGCCAGCATAACCTTCCCTTTCTCCCAACTTGAGGCAGGGCATTGTTGTGTCCTCAACCATCTCAAGGCAATGCAAAACCTGTCACAACACCAGTTTATTTTCCACTAGATAAAAATTATTCTCACACTCTGTAGATAGCAGATACTAAAGAAGACCTAAACAGAACATAAAGAGCTATGAGTGCTCACACATAAATATTTACAGAAAATGTTGTTCCAATAATCATTTTAGAAAATACATCTCAGTAAAAAAAGATATGATCCTGACTGTCAGTTAGCTGTGGACAAGTCAATTGGGATCATGCTTTCTTCCCCTTCTTTCCCTCCCACAAAATGTCACCTAGACTGTTGACTAAAAGCTGTTTTTTCACTCATTTTGCAAATTATTTGCCTACACATTGGCTAGACAGCCTTGCTTCTGGATACTTACCAGAACCAGAGCTTCTACCATCATAATATAAGGATTCAATGCAAATAATTGACACAACATTATATTAAGATGAAATATAAAGCAATGAGATGCCTACAAATTACAAACTTTTAGGTAACCACGCAAATCCCAAGTCTTGAAAGTGAAACAGTCATCACAGGAAGCAGAGGGAAAATTGTTTATCAAAGCGTGGGAAAAAGCTTCACCAAACTAGTGCAACTTCACAGGTTTCTCTGATGTAACTAAAATAATAACTATGTTTTTATAACTAAAGAGAAGCTTATTGCCAATTACTGCAATAAGACCATTCCTTCTAAGGCCATCCTGTCACAAAAAGGTTACTGATACATGGCACGCATTATATATATTTGCTTTCACATGTAAACATGCAGGCACACATCCATGGTCTTCATTCAGAAGTTTACATAAACCTCATACTGAGTCAGGCTTCCAAACCTACAGTAACTGAATATGTTTCAGATGAGGCAGAATGAGTTCTTTTGCCCCTCGTTCTGTCTTTGTAGAAATGTAGAGCAGCACCT
Organism: Pandion haliaetus; assembly: GCA_013401275.1. Classification (NCBI taxonomy): domain Eukaryota; kingdom Metazoa; phylum Chordata; class Aves; order Accipitriformes; family Pandionidae; genus Pandion; species Pandion haliaetus. Next base: position 112,373 of record VYZV01008755.1, read on the forward strand.
TTATGCACATACACACTCTATGTCAGGAATGGATATTATTTTGCTTAGAGCACCTAATTTTGTCTTTAATAAAACCAAACACAGATTCAGGTTCCCTTCTTGTAATTGCTTCACCTGAGAATTTAGCAATCACCTTCCTAAAGGGAAACAGCATTAACTAGAGCTTGTTTGTGTTTGTGTTGGAAGACCAGGGCTCCAGTGGATAATCCAAAAGATTATTCCACAGTGGATTAGTCCAGGCAATACTTATCAAAAATGTCACAGTACAAATATGAGCCAAGAATATGTTACTGGTAAAGCTGCCTGGACCAATGTAAAATTAGATAAAATCAGAAAGTATTATGTATCAAACAATGCGAAACACTTGCATAGTCTGTGAACATATGTTGCTATAACTACCTTTATGTTAAATCAAACAAACAAACAAAAAAAATTAGGAAAACTAAACCCTGTCCCCCTCCAGTGTCTCATCAGATCGCATTATACAGACAGTTCCACGGGACCTCAGCAGGTCTGACTCTCATATTCTCCACTCATACCTCTGTGCCAATATCTCACTGACAGCAGTAGCAGGCTGCCACCCTCCCAGGGGATGAATATGAAAGGATGGGATATTTTTCAATTCGCATCCTCTCACCTCCGTACATCCCCTTGTCCTACTCTTTCTGCACTTCATAATTTCTCAGACCTGCAGTCATCAGTTTCCCCAAGTATGGATCACCTGTTCAGCAGTCTTAGCTGCACTCAGTAGTGACATAAATTTGCCCTATAGGTATTCCCATCTCTCCAGATATTCAAGCTTCTGCTCAAACCTCCCTTGCTCCATGACTCTGGCATCTTTACATTCTCAATGTATTTCTGGTTTCTTTTTCCTCCTGCTTCATTCTGTTACTCCCTTGCCCTGCCCCCCTGTAGTCCTCCAGTCATCCCCAATTCAAACCAGTTAGCTTTCTCCTCGTGTCACTTCCAGGCCTGCTCCTGAAGGGGCAGAATGGAAATATTTGGTAAGAGCCGCTGCTGCTGGATCTAGGGGTGCAACTCAGTGAAAAAGAAACTCTGAGTTTATACAAAAAGAGAGCCTTGAGAACACAGTAATTCACCCCAGGCTTTAGACTGCAGTTCCATCCTGCCCCATGCATATCAGAAAAGTCACTTAGACCCTCTGCTTTGAAACTCACCTCTGTGGCAATCTGCAAGTCAAAAAACGCTTGATTCATCCCACTTAATTGGGACAGTATAATACAAAGATATATAGAGACAAATATAGAAAGCCAGATGTGTTCACCAGCCTCTGTGCTTTTTGCCTTCTAACAACACAGATTATTTGGGGTAGGGATCTTATTAACTCTATTCACACTGCACCTAACATAAAGGAGCCATGAATGAATATTTGGTTTCTGGACTATTTCACCTATGAAATAAATTTTATGCTAAATAAATACCTACGAAAAGATACCGATAAAATCTGTCCTGTTCTAAGCTCTAATAACAAATGTACTACTTGGTGCATAATAGGCAATTCATTTTGCTATGCATTTACTCTATTTAAAACATAAAGCACTTAAGGATATTTGGAGTATGCAAGACTATTATAAAATCAATTTCTATTCTGGTTTATAGCCCAACCACTTAAAGTCTTAATTTGCTACAATTCACTTTCTTATTTTCTGACTCGTTAAAGTGGGACCAGCTACCTCCTGAACTCTGATCACATGCTCCTTAGAGCTAAACTATTTAATTATTGTCTACCACATCCAATGTCTCCACTTGCTTATTGCCTACATTTATGCATTTACAGCGTCAGTTCAGGTTGTTTGCACTTGCTTGAGAACCTGCTGCCTCTTTTTCTGAGGTTTGAAGGAGGGAGACTTTGGTTTCACAGAGTGATATCGCATTACACTTTACAAATAAACAAACAGCAGAGTTACTGGCAGGAAGTCATGCCCCTTGGGTGAGCAGGGCTCGGTCTCGGCAGAGGGCAAACGAGGCAGCATAATTTTCACTCCAGCACAAAGTGTCTATTCTTGACTACTTGACCAAAGGAAGCAAAAGCAGAGGGATGACTAGCAAAGCACATCTGCAGGGCTGTATTGCGCAGGAAGTTATGCAGCTCCTCTGTAGATAAGTTTCACTGAAGAACAAAGACTGATTTTGTTCAATGCTTCAAGAATGATGCATTGAACCTGGACCTAGCTTTTCAATCCCTGAAAACAAGGCTTAGAGAGTGAAACTTAATTTCTCCCTCACCCTTGTTCAAATTAGCTGCATGATTTTCAAATTAGTCCTATACTTACCATATGAAGAAAGCTTAAAAAGACACCTGCTAATCTCCAACTAAGTTTACATGTTTTATTTATTGATTTTGCAGACTACACACAAGTTAGTGCATCTGAAATAAATATCAGCAACAATAGCTAAACCAGTTACGTGAAATTTAGCCTCCAATGCTGAGCTTCCTTAAAGCTTAAGAAACAAAGTATTTATGACTACAAACAAGACAAATGGTGTAATAATACATTAGCAGGCAGTATTGTCACCAATTGCAAACATATTTTGAGCTTACATACTTTGTGTATATCACAACCTCAGAGGCATACTACCCACTACAATGTGTTTTCCAGCAGCTCAACATTTAACATGAGATAATGAGGTGTGTTTTTGAATGATACAAGCAGCATTAGATGTAGTGGGAGCCAAAAACACGATCATATTAAAAGCAAATAGCAGAGCAGATTACCTCTTGCCCTCTCTTTTAGCTTGAGCAGCATATTCCAATAAGTGCAGAAGAGACACTGTCAAGTACTTCTTTATAGTTTAATTTTCTTTTTTTAATCTCCATTGCTTGCAATGCCCTCGCCCTCTTTCAAAGCTGCAGAATAAAATTCCTTTCTCTGTCAATTTTGTACTTTCTCTCTCAGCAAAGAATAACTGGGGATTAAAAAAAAAAACCAAACAACCCAAAAACCAAAGCTCAAAACTTCAGCCCCTCTCCAAGAGAAGAATTAGAGATAAAGGTTAAAGATAAGTTTTTATCAAAATTTTAAGGAACTGGTAAGTTTAAAGGAAGGTCATCTGTCCTACTCCTAATTGCTTATTTCCACCATGCCCAGCTCTGTAAAAGTAGCAGAGCATTTTATAGCAAACTACAGCTAACAGTAAGTGCAGCCTTGGAGATACTTGCTCTTTAAGGAGGACAGTAAGGTCCTTTCTCAAAATATTTTTTTGGCATTTTGGTAGCAGAAGTTGTGAAGCGTGAGGAGAACAAGGTAACAGTGGTCTGGGGGAGATCCCTAGATCCAAGCAATATTGCTATAGCAGCTCAGTGATGCATATTCTAAGAATTCCCCTTGGTGGCTGCCTGATCCCGAGTCGGACTGCGACTGGAAGGCAAATGCTGTTTGTACTGGCTCGGGACTCAGGGACTGGGAGCCATGCAGGCCAGATGCGATCACCTGGGAAGGTAGGCTGAAGGCTTTGTGTTTACTCTGGCTTAGCAGTCCAGAGCTGGAAGCTGTCTTGGTGAAGGAGAAAATATCCAGAGCCCCTGAATTTATAGATTGGCAGCCTCTGATTTTTTTTCTTGACTGCAGTGGAGAAACTGTCTCTTGGTGGTTATTGATAGAAATATTCCTTCAGTTTCAGGACTGATAAGATTTTTTTTTTTTTTTTGGTGACAAAATCATATTTCTGCAGACCGTTGTTTAAACATTTTACCCTTGTTATGTACTATGTATCACATATAGGAGTGATCCTTACGATTTAGCCAGCATATTGTTTAAACATCACATTCACAATGTTGTACGTTTTTGTATATAATCTATAATTTTAATTAGCTGTGGGACTAAATTCAATTTAATCACTTTCTCCCCTCATGTATTGCAACTCTGTAAAAGAAACAGTAACATGAGGAGCAAAGATGTCATCTGCCCAGTCCCCTTCCCAACGTTCCTAGTCAGTACAAGCAATTCAAGAGTTAATGGGATGGCATCACATCTAGCGATTGCTCTCTAATAATACATGGTTACACCCTTTTGTTACAATAGGCATTTGGGTCAGCAGATACCATAGTGGCAGTGAGAAAAAGCTTTGCCCGCATCTTTTCTAGCCTTCCTTGTAAACTTCACCAAACTTCCCTCTTTTATCCTTTTCTTTAGGGATCCAGAGGGAAGGAGCTCAGCTCTCCAACACACAGAATAACATCAAGCCTCAGGCTGATTTCTCCAGCCCAACCTCCGATATATTTAAAATGAATCATGAAAGAATCAGAGACTAATTCACAGCATAGCTAACAACTTCATTACAACCTCAACTTGCAACTGGAGTTATTTGTTTGCCAAAGGAATAGACAACCGCTATTCAAGTAAAATTAGTACATCACCTAGAGAAAACTGTTTCATAAAGCAGCATGTTTCAGCCTCTGGGTCATGGCTCACAGTAAGTTCTTTAGTTGCTATGTTTTTTGCTGCCTACTTCTATCTGTAACAAATCTACCGCACAAATCTGAAACTTGGACATCCACTCCCATGTGTGGAAGAAACCAACATAGGGAAGCAGACATTATTAAACTTCCAAAGGTTAGGTTTTTTTTCAGTTGGCTGCAGCAAGTAGAGATGCCAACACTGGACAAGATGGTCTTGGAAGCAAGGTCAAGTGCTTCCTCACTTAAAAAGGGTAAGAAATACTTAAAAAAGAATTTGGAGATTGAAAGAGACTGAAGCAGAAGATGTAAATCAAGCCAACTGGATTTCCAGATCAGACACGCTCAGTGGAGGAAGATTTACCACCAAATATTTAGTACTGCAACCACTTCAGTGTATTTTTTCCTGTGGTATTTCCCGACAGAGAGTATCCAAGATGGGACCCGTCTGTGGGAAGTTAAAGCATGGAGAGATTTGGATTTTAATGGGGTCTGCACATCTGCCACAGCATCAGCTGATACATGGATGTAGTGTGTGCTATGGTGCCAGCTGATGCTGCTGAAGGCAGAGGCCAAGAACAATGGCGTGTCCTCTGTAGGGACATCCTTCTTTAAATACTCTGCCTGTGGCCTCCTGCTCCTTTTCCACCTTCCTTTCCTCCCTAGAACACAAAGGAGGAGGGGAAGGGAATAGCAACTGGCTGTCAGCTGACCCTGGAGGGAAATTAGATGGAGAATCCCCTCTGAGATGGTACTTTTTGATGACCTACCTCTCTGATCAGTGCAGTGGCCTATGCAAAGCCACTGCCTCCTGGTCCCCCCTCTCCTCCTCCGAAATCCCCTGGCAGCCATACTGCTACAGATGTGCAAATAGTCCAGCAGCAGCAGCCTGAAGCCAGGAGGTGAAAGAAATGACTCCCACTAGCTACAGAAGATAGAGTTGTAAGAGGACATGTGCTTTTGGACAGCGAGATGCTATGAAATGCACTGGGGCAACTGGGGATGGATCCTTTTCTCTCCCCAGGTATTCCCCAAACAGTCCAAAAGTTTGCTGGTTGACAAGATATGCAAAGCAGAATGTGTGTAATTTATTGTGTCCAGCAATAAACAAAATATTAAGTGCATTTTTAATGCTGTAAAACCTTTTAAAAGACTTTTAAACCTTTCACTGTGGGACATAATTAAACTTGTTTTGCTATCTGCAACAGACCTGGCCTCCAAACACATAATTAAGCAGTCACAAATTGCAAAATTGGTTTGTTTGGTTCCCACACTATGCAAATATTTGATAAAAGCTTTCTTATTTGTCAGTTATTGCACTGTAATTGACAGGGTATGGGCAACACATTTATGTGAGTTTGGAGCTTGAAGACCACATCCACGTCTTTCCGTGATTTCCCAACACTGAATATCTTACTTGGTGTGCTCTCTATGGTTTCAGTGGCTGCATGCACTCACGTAATGTAGCAGCTACAACTTGAAATAAAAGATATAAAGCTTGTTAAGCATAAAGGATCTTTTTCTTTCTTTATGGAGACAGAGTTATGCTTTCCTGTAGCTAATTATACCATCTCTAACCACTGGAAGGATTCGTAAGCACCAGCATATGCAGAATGACTGGCTACATTTTGTAGCTCAATTCTTATGGACACAAATATGTGTCCTGGAGACCAGAAACACCATATGCTGTAGGAAGCAAGTGCCGGCGCTTCTCTGCACCATCTCACATACTCTTCCTATTCCTCAGATTACACAGTGCACTGAGTATCCAAAGCTTTTACACATGAGCAAGAAGTATGCTATTGTGCCTACCTTCTACCCATGAGAATTTTTTATTCAGTGAAAATGTGTGATCTATTAAAAAAAAATGCAGAAGCTTGTGTGTAAATCATTTAAGCATATTCTCTTCAAGATTTCCAGTAGTAGCTTTTTGGCACTACCAATCAGCCAGAGAATATTTCCATCACAATTGTTATTGCTGGAACTTTAATTCTTTATGGAAAAAACCTAAATTACAAAGATGAAAACAGAACTAGATCAGAAATATCTGAGGAAAGAAAAGAATTGAAGGAGACCCGCATTCTCTCACAGGTTTTCCAAACTATTATCTAGCAGAACTTCAATGCTTAAGGTCCCACAGGACAGTTCAAAGTACACAGAAAGATTATTACTTGTCCTGAAACATACCAGCTAAACTAAGGCATTTAAATCCCAACTCTGAACAAGGGTCTGTGTAAAACAACAAAATCCTTGGAGGATCACCAGAAAGAACATAAGGAAGATACAATACTTCTATGTGCTTTTATGGGTGATAGGGGGAAATCACAGTCTGCTCTTACAAGAGCAGAGAGACTGTTCACAATCTGGATTTGTGCTTATTTTCCAGCAGGAATTCCTATGTGCCAAAGACTGAAGGTCCAGACTAACTAATGTCTGAAAAGAGGAAACATCTCAGCTTTGAATACACTGTGCCAGGGTACTTCACCAGCACTTAGCTCATGACGTTTAAAGAAAGAGGAGAATTTGGGCCAGCAAATGAAACTGCTTGAGGAAGCAAGTGGTGGGACTCCGTGCAGCAGGGTGCTCCAGATGCTACAACTTTGATTAGTTCAGAAGCTTACTGAGGATAGTATTTGCTAATACTTGCTCTTCAGAGTCAGGCTCCCCTCAATCTCATTTTTCCTCTTTCCCTGTGCATTGCCCATCTTCATTAAGGTAGATAGGTAGCCTTCCATACTTAGACGCAAATGAAATAGGCAAAAGTCACAATTCCGCTTCCATCTCTATGGATACAAGGCTGCACTTTCAAAAGCAGACAAAACTAGGCTTTGGTTATACCTACCTAAAATGATTGTCTTATGAGAAGTGCTTTGGATCTACACTGGTGTAAGCTAAATTTAGCCCCCGAAGTTGATGTATCAGGGATTTTAATGAAGTGATAATTTTATATGGCTTAAAATAGAATTGGAAAACACTAACAACCTTCTGCCCATTTTTTCTAATGTGTAGGTTAGTGTAAGTGTCTGTTCCTTCAGTTAGTTTGTGCTTTAAATTATTGGCATTTGACTTCTGTGATTTTGGCAACCATAGTCAGCTTCCTCTAATTAACAAAGAATGAGAAAGGATTTCTGTGCATTTAAATATAAATCAATATGGACAACATTATATTAGCTTCATCTGCTGAGAAATGCAGACAACTTGTTTGCATCCAGGCTGACTCTGCTGCAGATGCATTGCTCAATGCAGTGTAATCATGGCACCTTTGCTAAACCTATGGTATTCGTTCAGCTGAGCTACAGCACACTGGAGCTAAAAACTGATCACAAAGCCCAAACAAGGTTGTCAAGGTTTTCTTGGCAGAAGCACAATTGAATCTGTCTTGCAGCAGTGCAAGTGTTCTGCTGCCATACCTAACATTGCGGCAGCACTTCCATATAAGCTCTTATTTTCAGGGCACCACATTGACTTAGATGAAGAAATTCACTCTTCAGTGAGTGCTGGCATTTGGGGTTATGCAGTTTGTCTGCATACAAACAGAAGCACCTTCACATCTGAGCATACAATGATGCATTTGAGGATATAACTATTGCACTACTATATGCGGTTCTCAGAAGCTACAAACTACATCACTTGCTATTCTCAAGTAAGAGGTCACTCTAGCCCTTTATTGACATTATTATTTTATATAATAATTAAGTGGTTCTACAGGTTCTGGATCTAATCAAGGAATGAGAAGGCTGTTAACGGAAGCCCCAAATGCCTGACAATTAAAAAAGGTTTAAAGCCTTGCTCTGCCACTGCTTAGTACTTGCAAGTCCATTTGCAATCAAATAGCATCTTGGCTGTCTGTATCAGCATTTACAGGACCTTGAAACCAGCACGTCTCTGCCTCCAAACATTCCTCATAAAGCAAGAGTCCTGGAATCCCACAAAGATCCTCTTTTAAACACTGTTATTTTATCCAGCTTCACCTGTACTGGGGAGAGAGGCAAGGGGTACATCTAGACTTTTCTGTGCCCCCAGCAGAAGTTAAATGCTGCAGGAAAATATGGCTGGGCAGCTCTGCCTGCCTTCTTCCTGCCACTATAGCATACAGGAACTGGACTGTGGGCTACATACTCTGCACATAACATCAACCTTAGCTCTCCCTGTCAGTCCCAGTTTATCTTTTTAGTGCTGTCTGGTTGAGAGCAAGGTGGGAGGCAGAGGGTGGGGACCACTGGTGCAGAGGCACTCCCACTCTGCTACAAAGGATAATTCCTTGCTCCTGGGCACTTTGCCTCCCTCAATCACTGCTGACCTGGAGCAGGGGGGGTGGGTGGGCATTGGCTATGCTTCAGCTTGCCTCTGAATGAAGCTTTGGAGGAGGATCCAGGGGATTCAGATGGGGTGGGATGGATGTCAGCAAGCTGGGCCCTCAGTAATTAATGGTTCATAAAGATTTCTGGTATCTGAAATGAGCCTGGTTATGTGACTGCATCAATCTGTTCCAGGGGATGATCAGAGGCAGGTGAGAGGAATAGCTCTGTGCAATCACTCTCAAGGCTGTGCCTGGGGAAGGGTGGTGGCCAGGCTTCTTCTAGGTCTTCTGTTATTAACCATAACATCCCCTTCATGCTCTGAGAATGAGTGTAAATGGCCCCAAAAATCAAAGGCCTGCAAAGGACAACAGAGGTCAGGTATTTTAGAGCCATACTCCTCAGGTTTATGTCAACCATTCCTCTCCTATGCTGAAAAAGCAGTGTCAGACTAAATAATCAAAAATGGGGCAGAGTTTCATTGAAGTAAGGTAATTTTCATGGTGGTGTTTGCCTGAAGTAGGAATTATCAAATCACCAAAATATCCCTAAATCCTGCTGAGGGGTATTTCAATGCACTTTACCAGCTTAACCAAGGAATGAGATGTACACAGGCATTCAAACCACTTTGTCTGGAAACCAAATAATAGAACACTGACATTTTTTCAACCAGTAAATAACATTCAGTGACTACAGCAGCAAGGGCTTGGTGTGGAAGAAATATTACCTTCACACAAGAAGTACTGGACTTTATTGCAAGAAACTCAATTCAGAATTGAACTTCATTCACTTCATTTGGAATTCTACATCCCTCCTTTTTCCAACCAATATTTAAATTTATTGTTTAAGAAAATAAATTTAAAGTGTCTCCTGACCCTTGGAAGATGTTTTATTTCTAATAAGGATCCTTTTAAAAAATGCTTTGATTAAATGAAGAAAAAGGAAAGATGAATAGACAGCTAAATATCCTCTAATAAGAAAAGTTAATAAGGAAAACGGTTCTAATATTTCTTTCTCTGATAACGGTTCCATTGTTTTGATTTTAGAGGCATAAGTGAAGCATACATTCAGTGATGCATTCCCGTGACTAAATCACCTGTAAGATTGCATTTTGCATTTGAAAGCTCTTTTACAAGGTCTTTACCAGAGTAGATGCCCCTGCTTCTTTGATGTGGTTGTGCAATTTTGCACAATCATGTAATAGATTAAATTAGGCTGTCTTCCTTGAACATTTTTATACTAGGTCTGGGTTATAGATGGAGCTCAGCAACATCAATTCTCATTGAGGAAGCATACTTGAAGGCACTTAGCACTTTGCAGGAAGGGCTTAACTTGAAGAATCAAAATGAGAACACAAAATTCTACTTGTACAGAAAAAATACACTCCACCTTCAGTGACCTTACTCTTTTTTTTTCCCTGCCACCTATGAGCTGGAATATCAAGTTGTGTCATTTTCTACTATTCCATAAACACCTTTTGAAGGTGGGAAAACAAACAAACAAACAAACAAACAAACCCCACTACGCTTAATACCCCAATGTAGTACCCCATCAAGGGAATAGAAGCTTTGAGTAAAAATGAAAAGGTTGCAAGTCCTTTTGTGTAGCCAACAACAAAATACCCATTCACATCACTGATGAAGCACGGAACCAGCAGCAGGAAAAATGAACTCTAAATAGTTGCTTTCATCTTTAAAATTTAAATAGTATTTAATGAAGGCATTAATCAGCAAAAGAAACATTTTGTGGATATTTGCCATGACATACAATGGACTCAGGGGGTCCATTTGAAGGAAAAAATACCCTTGATCAGGCAGTCTGCATTTAATAACATAGCAGAGGACACAAGCATTTCATAAGAAATAAATGTAATAATCAGGCCTGATTTTCTACTACCTGGCTTGTGTTTAAAGGGCTGATTCAAGGTGCAAATGGAAAGTTTCCCTTTGATTTTAGGGGGCTTTGGCTGCGTGTTGCTTAATAACAGCTTTGCTAATGAAGTGTCCATTGGTTACTGAATGTGACATTCATTTCCTGGCATTTTAAAACTTTTCTAAATATATGGAAAATGTCAACACTTGGATTTTCTAAGAATGAGAAAAAAAGCAGCAGCTGACACCATCTTAGCCAATAGAATTTCAAGTACTTTTCTACTCATAATGTATGCCAAGGTAAATACTTTTTTAACATTGAAAAGGGGGATTTTGGCACCTACCCCTGACAATGACTAGGGGAAGGGCTTCCCTTTAGTCCTACACTGTCAGTCTGCTTGGGCTGCATCACCGTTCATGTCCCCTTTCCTTCAAGTTAGTTTGCTTTGTTTTGCTGTGAATGAAACCAAAGAATCTTAAAGCAAAAGTTATTTGGGTTGAAACTGTAAATGCTGTGAAACCCCTGATATAACTTAGGTTTGTTTTGGTTTTTATTTTTCTCTAAGCTTAGTCAGAATTTTAGCCAAATTGGCAAACATGATCAGAGCTTCAGGTTGGTGTGTGTGAAACAAAAATCCCCCCAAAATCTGAGAAACAAGTCACTTTTGCCTTATTTTAGGGATTTCTGTGGAGAGCATTAAACAGCCCTGTGTAACAGGATTGAAATTCATTTACCTTCCAGGGTCTGAAATTTCTTCCTCCGGGTTTAATGACACTTTTATTAACATAAGCTGTTGCAGGATTAGACCATAAATATTTAAATCCCAACACTTCCTGGAATTAATCTAGAAAGGGGAAAATTTCAGACTGTTCCTTACCTAAAATAATCTATTCCACCAATGTGCTTATATGGTCCACTCTTCTAATAGGTGATTTAGGAAATGGGATACTGAGTCACTAGTTAATTTATTTTTGGCATAATTTGCCTAGAATACTTCTGAACAATTAGCACTCTGGTCTGAAGGACAAAATTACTTTGACAAAGTCACACCTAGGGACTACTCCATGACGTGTTCAGAGTCAGAGATTTTTGGTACATGTCTGGAATTGACAGCAACTCAATAAATAAGGATATCCTTTTGTATTCATTTGTGTGATAACCTCACTTTTGTTGGCACTGGACTATGTTGTCTTTTAACCTGACTTAAGGAGCTGGCCTAGAATTAGTCTTCATCATTTTGGATAGCAAGTTGGAATCAAGATTATTTTGACAGATGGCATCTAGCCTGTCTAATATGCATTTTACCTGCTCTATAAATATTGATGACTTTAATACATTTGTGTTCTGCCATATGCTTCTTAAAGGTACACTTCCAAAACTTGACTTGGCTGCATGATTTAGATTGAATTAATCTCCATTTTGTAGTACTATAAATGAGATCAGTCACATGCATTGTGTCTGATGTTGGAAGATTAAAAAGGCAGGGGGAGCAGTGAGAGCACAGGGGTATAACTCCAGCAGATTTACATCCCAGTTCCACTCTGATAGTCTTGAGGTCATGGACATTGCAGAGGGACACTGTACAGGTGGAAGGTGTCTTCATAATATAAACCTTATTACACAGAAAGGAGTTCTGGGCAAAGGAAACGCCCTGCCTCATGAGGTCCTGCCACTTCAGCTCTGTCAACTCCTATGACTACCATACCAAATGCCTCCAGGAAAAAAAATTTGGAAAGAAGATGCTGCTGTTAGATACCCAATGATTCAGTTATTTTAGACCCACAACTGTATGAGCATCTCTTAACATGCAAGCTGATATACTATACAGATATTCCTCTGCATAAGCACTCTTTCCTACACCCTGCCATTTAAAAGACGTACTGCTGCATGCTTTCTGGAGAAGAACTATTTGCTTTATGTAAGTACAGTTTCTTCAGACACTGTCATTTCCAAGGCAGATGGGTGTAGAGTGACAATTGGCCGCCGCCTTATTAACACCACTTTCCTGCTTCTCCACCAATATTACAGACCTGTTCACAGTGCTATAACTGAAATGGGAGTGGGGCCAGGGCTGCTGGCAGGAAAGGGGAGATGTGGGCTAGTGAAAGCCCAAGAATCATTCCCCCAGGCTCCGGTGGCCTTGAAAAAAGCAGCACTGCTTCCAACGGGAGCAGCCTCATGCCCCATGGCTGGGAGAAGTTGGCTTTGACTCCCAGTAATTTTTCCTCTGTTGAATCTGTCACCTTGTCTCATCAAGCAAAAAAGGCCTCCTTATCACTACCCCTCTTCACATTACACTTCTGCTGCTTCCTTTTCCCACTCTAAGTAGAAATTCTTCAAATAATGCCTGGGACATCCTCTGTGCATATATTTTTCAAGTTATTCTATGATATGGATGAATATAGCAACACACAAAAAATATGGCATGCCCTTCATGGTAAACTGTAGGAAATCGGAACAATACAACAAAATTTCACAAAATACTAAATATTGTACTTAGATTTTTGCAACAGTTAGAAATGATACAAAGATAGCATTTTTACAAAGAAAAAATATTTTCAATCGGCATTTTTGTGGGTTCCCACTGAAAAGGATTTTTCTCAAAAATAAAAGTAATGAAAAAGCTATAAAAAATGACAACTTAATATCATTGCATTTTCTCAAAAATTAGTGAAAGAGTTTTCTACTCTGTCAAGTGCACATTTTTTTCTAGCTACTTTCACAAAAATGAGATGACAACTTAAAAAAATCAGTTAGGATTATAATATTAGCATATATGAATATTTTCCCATCTTTAAACAGTTATTTTGCTTTTTTGTAAAGTATCTGGTATTATTTACTCCTCTTTACAAGGGGGAAGATAGTATATCACAGCTCATCAGCAATAGAATGAAAACAGAGCTAGAAAACCTGCTGCGAATATTTGCAGCATGCTTTCTGTGGTAAATAATAACCATTGCGGGGCTGAGCATGTAAAAGGAGAGGTTAATGGTCTTGCTGATGCATTTGTACATTAGTAACGGCAGAGGCTCAGTTTGTTGGCACTGAAATCAGACAAGAGCCCATATACAGCACGGTACTTGCAATAGAAATATAGTCAGCTAAGCGCTTTAACTTTCCTACCTGAAGTATATTAGAAAATTACTCCAAGCACCATACAAAACTGTCAGGAAGGTTTCTTTGCAAAGTGTATTTATGTAAACTCTTTTCAAATTAAACAAATAATTTCCTAGTCTTTCTTTTTTTACAGCCAAATTGTAAGAGGCTTGGTCTATGTTCTCACTAGTTTAACTGGGCTTTCAACTACATCTGTGTGTAGGGCTACAAATAGAAGCGAGAGGCTTGCTAGAGGAATTCACATAAAGTCAGGATTTATCCCTGTGCACTAATTTACTACATAGCAGCAGCCACACAGGTTGGTATTTATCAAAACTTAAAACTACGGTGACAGCACTGTCCAGAAACACATGCTGCTTGCTGTAGAGAGCCTGGTCCACGACAGATGTTTTGCATAAGGTTTGGTTTTCCTGAAGAAACCTAAACTGGCTATGCAAAGGTAAACTTGATAAAAGCCATGTCCACTCACAGAACCAAATGATACTCTGTACTGATGGAAATGCAGCATACTTCCTATACATTCAACATAGGTTTGCTACATAGGTTAAAGCTTGGAAAAGGCTCACCTGACCATACTACAAAAAAGATACATGATTTGGAAGACAGTCAACAACATAGGCCTGTGAGGAGTTCAAAGATAGGTCAGATCCTTATTAGATGTAAATCAGCAAACATCACTGGCTTTTGTGTATTCAAATTAATTTTCACCAGCTAAGAACACATCCTTGCTCTGGTTGGATGAGACACAAAGGAAATCCAGATACCACAAAAAGAGCTGGCATTTCTGAAGCCAATAGCAATTTCTGGTTTAGCCCATAATAAGAGCTTTAGAGATGTCTGGGAGTCAGTACTCTGCTGGAGCAGAGTATGCTCATTTGTGCAGGTGCTAAAATACAGTAGCTGGGCAGCTCTGAACGGAAAAAGAAAAATGAGTGCTTCTCCATCTTTCAGTTGTGATCTGACATCTCTAAACGTGGCAAAGGCTGAATCAGTTCAGAAGGTTGGTTTGACCAAACACTCAAGAAGGAATATATAAAATAAGGCAGAAACACAATGAGAAAGGGCTTTTCTTGAGCAGCTTCTAGGTAGACCAAAACTGCAATGGGAAAAACCTCTCTCAGAGCTATTTAATTTTCATATTTTTGCTACTGCCACTTTAGTACTAGTTCTGGAAATGCCACAGCAAATTAGAGCTACTGTGGCAGTAGAGGTTAACCAAGCTTCTGTAACCCGCAGAAGATACGAAGCCTATTTTTCACTCTCAGCTAAAAAGTTTCTGGTTTTGTTCTTTTTTGATTCAAACAATTTTACAGGTACTTAGTTACCTGTATTTTAGCAAGGATTTAGCTGTGATTGCAATGGCAGTGGAACTGCTCTAAGTCAACAAGTATGCCTGCTGTACACTGGCACAATCGCTTATGAATCGCTTCGAGGCTTATAAACAGCCCTGTCCTCAAAAGCACTTGAGCATTTGGATTAGAGGACAGTTCAGTGCATTCAAATTAGGTCCTGCACTGGGCAAAACAACATAAACATGTTCCTTGCTTTGCCCTCAGTTCCTAGCAATGTTTTCTTTTTGTCAGTTTGCACCAAAGTGGACAGTTACACAGAAGTATCCACAACAGTTCCAAAAAAAAAAAAAAATTCTCCAATTTCAGAGTGATAATAGGTAAGTTAGATCCAATAATCCTGTGTAGCATCTCCGTTTCCCTCAACTTGCATTACTTTGCACTTATTAACCTGGATTTCCAGGTGCCATTTTGTCACCTATTCACTCAGTTTTGTGATAACTTTTGTTTGTTTGTTTGCTCTTTCTTTACTAGTTATGAACCCAAGACAAGACCTTCCATTTACCCTTTGGAAAGTTAAAATTCTTTATCAGTTATACTGTATTGACTGAGTAACTATACTGAAGAAGTTCTGAAGGTGTATTCTTGAAGGACACCTGTGGCCCACAAAATAGTGGGCTATTTAATTTTTCCAATTCTTCATCTACTAAACTTTAAGTAATTGCATTGCACGTTCATTTTATTCTGTGGTTCTTTGCCTGATGTCCCGCAGTCCCTGAATGACCCTGTTCATGCACATTCTCTGTGATGAGTCCTTTTCTAGTTCCTTTTGCTAGAATACCAGAGAATTCAGCTGGAAATCCCAAAACATAATTTATCTGAAAGATTTCTAAAAAGAAAAACATATTTATAGGTAAGAGAAACTATTATTTGGTGAGGAAATCAAAATTCTCTCAGGCCTTGCGAGAGTCACAGTCCCTATTGTTAAGGCCCATGCTAGTAGTCTTAACAATGGCTAATGCAGCTGGTTTGTCTTCAGAATAGAAAAGATGATAAAACTTCTGAAGTTTTTAGAGGAAAGAGCTAGTCTGAGAGAAGAGAAAGGTGTTACACAGGTGTGAGGAGAACATAAAGTAAGCTCTGAGAAAACATTGTATTTATTAAAACACATTCAGAACTATTGACCTTAAATGGAAAGTAATATAAGTCAGGTCTTCATGGTTACGTGTGATCAAAACAAATGTGTTTCTTGCTTCCAATTTCAAGGTGGTTTGACTTAACACGTTTATAGAAACCCTCCTGTTTAGTGGGGCAGTAATATAGATAACTAGGGACATATCCCTCAAGAGCTCCAACATCTTTTTAAGAGAAAGAGGACTCTGCAGATAACTGAAGAATCCAAGAGCCTTTCAACCATTGTTCTTCAATCTGACTGTAATTAACTATTGTAGCCAGACAACCAGCTAAACAGAAATTAGTTCAGTTTTGGGCTCGAGTTCAGGAAATTCTTAACTTGGGGGATAAGAAGTCCCACTGACATTACTCTGCATTTCCTATCAAAGCATGTCTCCTAGGAAAGCAGGTACTGCAGGTCTGATTCAGGAAACACATGTGCACGATTTTAGATACCTGTGTTATCTCACAGTGTCAGTGACTATGATAGAGAAGCCAAAGCCACAACCCTGTTTCTGATATACCTAAATTATTAGGAAGCTGGGATAGTGAAAGCACAAAAGCAATGTGTTCATGATTCTTGGGCTGCTGAAGTCTGGTAAAAAGCTTTATTTCCATGTTTTCTTTTTCCTAATATGTACACAATTTACTTCTAAAGTCACATGTACTGCGTACTCTGTAACAGAGCTCAGGAGCTTCTTTTATTGCCTGAGGCTTGGATTTGTAGTGTTAATGTATCACAGAATGCCCCTAGAGGAATAACCTTTTGCCCCATCGGTTTGTTTACTATAGCATTTCTTGGTTTAATAAATGAGGCAGCTAACATGAAAACTTTTACTTGTTCCTAAGGTTTTGTTATTGCTATTTAAAATTACTTCATTAGTTCAGAGGGCTTATTTCAAATCACTACCACATCTTTCTTTTGTTCATGCCCCCGTAACATACAAGAAAGAACAGTAAAAACCTTTGTGTTGATTACCTTCCCCTCAATCTCATTACTTCATGTTTCTTTATGCTGAATTGGATAAGTCACTTAAGTTTCTAGACTATTCCAAACCATTCAAATATAAATTGCATGCTTCAGACCACCAGCAAGTGACATCTTCTCATAAAGGCTTTTTTGGTGAGAAGAAGCATAATTTAAGTCCCACCAATACTGACAGGCCTCCTCAGTTTCAGTCTTTTCTGCAGTTCTCATTTTCAGTATGCAGAATACTCCATTAAGTAATACACAACTCTCTAAAGAATTATATATATATTATTTATGGAGGAACCCTTACCATCATATAATCCTAACAACCTTGCTGACTAAGTAGTTCCACCCAGAGAAGCATTTCATCATCTCACAAACACTTCCTAATAATGGTACTACAGGGGCTTTCTTGCTGTCTACTTCAACAAGTAACAGTTCCATTGTTACCATCCCTTCAAGAGTTGTTTTATACTCCTCTTTATCAAAGGGTTAATTTCCCACCACAGAAAGAGCTTTGAAGGCCTCTGCAAACTCTTTCATGAGTCTTTTATTTACGCAGTCTTGTGTAGTGGTTAATGTACAGTCAGATTCAGGAAGCAGAAGAACAGTTTTGTATCCTTCATTCTTCTGTAGATAAACTACATGACCTAGACAAATGAAATACTATTTCTGAGCCTAAGGGTCTCATTTAGAAAATGGAAATAATGACCCATATGGAAAAGTAAAGGAGTATATGAGATTTTAGATAAAAAGTGTCTTGCAAATCTTATATACATATACTACATATACACTGGAATAATTTCTAGTACAAAAGAGTTTTAACCTTCAGTACAGTCATTGTTTAATTTCTCATGTTAAGTCTTTTCTGGTTGAATACAAAACCAGTGACCTTCACTGAATTACGAGAGCTATTGGGAACACTTTATGCTTCAGTCGCTACTTCTCACTCATGTGTTTCCTGACTGATAAAGACAGGAGGGGAAGACTGAAGTCGACGGCTGATGTGGGGAGGATAGACTACTGACTTCTGCAAAAGAAAGTTATGCCTTGTATTAATCAAAAAACAACGCAAAACATAACCCCAAAACCAAAGCAAATGCTCTTGATCTGTTCTTTCGCTATGCAGTATCCTGTCTTCTATTTTTGTCTGAGATTATGTCAAAAGTTGCAAACATTAAGAAAATACCTTCTACACAACATGGGTACATCTGGTTCCTTGATTATGTTGTTAACTCTGGTAAGGAAAGAGATAAATAATGATGTCAACAGGACAAGCATTTTAACCAAAATATATGTATGATTAAATTGATAGTATTATCAAATGCCTTTTATGTTGGGAATTGAACACTATCATTAATTTTCAGAGCACTGCAGCAGCAGGAAAACTACTCATTAAATTAAGTTAAATCAAAAATCACTTTGTGAATGGATTCAGTGTTGGAAATAAACACAGTTATCATTTATTTCGATATAAATGAAGACTCATAACAGTTTCCCCCCCACTCCCTGTTCCTCCACTACATTTGATTCAGTTGCTCCCTCTGGGCTGCACAGGTGTACACGCTACAGAAATTTGGCTTGATGCACATTTACCTATTCCGTCCAAACACAAGACTTCTTGGGAACCTCTTAGCTTGCACTTACAGAAAAAGAAAATCACATTATGTAAATGGCAAATCAAAATTCAGCATTAGTAATTGCTGAAAATTCTCTAAAAACCTGCATGTTTAGTGGTAGTGGCATCCCAGAACTTCACAGCTCTCACCCTCTTCTCCTGTATGGTGCAGTTCTGCAACAGAAACCTGTACCAATAACTGAAACTGGTATCAGCCAGAGCCAGAGGGAACGGCATAAGAACCTGATCTGTAAATATCAGTGGACCACTCTGAAGTGGGGTCATTTCTGGCTTTGCCTTAAGCATCATTTGAAGGGCTAATTCCGTTTCATTTCCCTCTAGTTTCAGCTAGTTAGCATAATTAATTTGATCAGCCCAGTGAAAAAGAGTGCTTCTTTCTCTCACGCTGCAACTATGTAATTTCTTTGACCCCTATTTCTAACTTTTAGATATGAGGGGTTCACATAGTTAGAAACTGCGACTGTTGCATTGTTAGAATCATAGAATAGTTTAGGTTGGAAAAGACCTTTAAGATCATCAAGTCCAACCATTAACCTAGCACTGCCAAGGCCACCACTAATCCATGTCCCTAAGCACCACATCTACAGGTCTTTTAAATACCTCCAGGGATGGTGACTCAACCACTTCCCTGGGCAGCCTATTCCACTGCTTGACAACCCTTCTGGTGAAGAATTTTTCCTAATATCCAATCTAAACCTCCCCTGGGGCAGCTTCAGGCCATTTCCTCTTGTCCTATCACTTGTTGCTTGAGACAAGACCAACGCCCACCTCACCAAAACCTCCTTCCAGGTAGTTGTAGAGAGCAACAAGGTCTCCCCTCAGCCTCCTTTTCTCCAGGCTAAACAACCCCAGTTCCCTCAGCTGCTCCTCATAAGACTTGTCCTCTAGACCCTTCACCAGCTTCACCACCCTTCTCTGGACACGCTCCAGCACCTCAATGTCTTTCTTTAGTGAGGAGCCCAAAACTGAACATAATATTGGAGGTGCAGCCTCACCAGTGCTGAGTACAGGGGGACAATCACTGCCCTAGTCCTGCTGGCCACACTATTTCTGATACAAGCCAGGATGCTGTTGGCCTTCTTGGCCACCTGGGCACACTGCTGGCCCATATTCAGCCATCTGTTGACCAATACCCCCAGGTCCTTTTATGCCAGGCAACTTTCCAGCCACTCTTCCCCAAGCCTATAGCATTAGCAGGTATATTGCCAGAATAATTATTTCAATAGGTGAAAAACCACATGTATTTATTTCTAAAATGGCAAAATTTCAGGTTGCCTCAATGTCACGTGCACTGTACGCCTCCTGTCATGTTGCTCCAGTTAAATATCTTTTCAGGCAACCAAATTTATATAAGTTTTGGAAAACATGGGAACTATGACAAACTGTAGTGCTCCATAATAAGAAAACATCACCTTTTAGGAAAAAGTGATGTACATGTATGGTATTAACAGTTAACTATTAAGGAGAAACACAGCTCTGATTAAATCCAAACATTTGTCCAAACTTGAAGCTACCTTAATCTTGAAAGTTCCAAGATCATGAAAGGTCCAATAGACCTGCAACAAGAATGCTATGGTACTCTGAGATTTGATCACAGTTTTTAAAAAACTTTCTAAAAAATTTTAATGGCAATAGCTATTTCTGTTAGTGTGTCTCTGATTCATCAAAGCTCTTAAGCATATGCTTACCTTTAAGAAAGTAAGATGACAAAACAACATGCACTCAAAATCTATTCCCCTTGAAAACACTATTGCTGATTTCTAGCATGCACCCTCTCTGTTCTGGGTTAGCTGTACTCACAACACACAGCATGAGGAGATGGTCTTCAGATGGCAGGTAGTATTCCGACCTATTTTCCTCCACTCATTTATCATCCTTACTCTTAAAACCTACGTTGATTCTCTAAGGTCTCTGGGAGCAAAGACTACAGCAGGTATGGGATTTACCGGGGTTACTTCCACCGCTGGCCTGTATTATTATTTCTTCATGAATTCAGGATTCAAAGCAGTTTTGGGGGCTATAAATTTATAAGCAACAAGGCAGATGATGGGCTGATAAATTACAGCGTAATATATTAATAGCACAATGTCATGCTCTTAATTGATATACATACGATATCCCAGATGCAGTCATTGTGGCTTGGGCACAGGAGCATCCACCTCAGTTTCACACTAACTCAATCATCCTCTTTTTTTTTGTTTTGTTTTAAATAGACATGCTATGATAATAATTGGGTTTTTGTTCAAAGCAGTCATTCTGTAAGACATGATACTCCAGGTAATACTTTTATTTTTATTTTATGGGCTCTTGTTTTGTTTTGTTTACAATTATCAGTGCCTGCTGTGGGTTCTCTAGAGAGCTTTTTTTCTGAAGCAGGTGCATTTTCAGCTCATGTAATGGATTTACAGATACTTGGCCATAAATAGATAGTGTTAAACGCTGCTGTAAAAATGAGATAAATGTTTATTACCCAAAAGGTTAATAAAAAAATCCACCTGAGACCCTGTAGAAAAGAATTAATCCCTTTAAGCCTGTATTGAACCAGTGGCGGTTGTGCAAGATTCACAAGCAAATTGCATCCCTAAAACATCCTAAAAGTGGGGGGCATGGGGGGTGGGGGGAATCCCAGACTGCACACCACACTAAATGAAATGAAAGGCATTCATGAGATAGGTACCATTTATTATCTAATTTAAGCACTTAGTAGCTGCATCTGTTTACAAATAACCACTTTCAGCATTAGAGAAGTCCCGTGTTAGGTTAGTGTTCCTTCCCAACTTTATTATCAAACAGTATGATTTTATCACAGTAATGCAGAAAATCTCACCTGAGAAAAAATGAGTTCTAAAACAGTCAACAAATAATCCAGAGTGTCAGCAGGAAGAGGAAAGAGCATTTGCCAGGCACAAGACACTTAACGTATATACAATATTTTCACTGAGTTGCATAGGTTCTCACACCTAGCTTTAATAGATTAAATGCACTTGACATTTTACTGCCCTTACACCTTGCTGTTGAATGCAGAAATGACATGTAGTAGCCTGGATGGGAAAAAGAATTCATATTCATAGGAGTACAGATGGTATCTTAACCATCAGACCTGACAGTTACCCATAACTAAGTGGACCTAGTATGATCTGTTTACAAAACACACAGTCCTTCAATGCAAACTCTTCCATCTAGCTACCTTTCCCAGCTTCCCTTGGGAGCAGGCAGAAGTTAGGTTCTCCCAAAATCAATTTCCTTGTAGCATCCCAATGTTTTCAAGTGTCCCGTTTCCTTATTTCCACTTGTACTTCACTTCTGCTAGTTATAGGTCTACTTTTTCCCACGCAATAGAATGGTCAGCAAAAGCTATCTATTCTTGCTAGATGTGATTAATGGAGTTAAGAGTCATTTGGCCCTCTAAGTTTTAAACAATCTGGCTGTCATCTCCCCCTTCTGGCTGGCTGCTAAAATGATGCAATAAATCCAAGTTTGCTTCCCCAAAGGAATCCAGTGACTACCAGGGATGGTGGAGTTAGGATAGCTAAGATAGGTAGGTGATTTCTGCACCATTTAGCAGGTGATACCCCATACACTCTA
>VYZV01008756.1:333-14452 GCA_013401275.1 Pandion haliaetus
CTTTCCCTACTGTTGGATATTTATACAATGCTATACATGTATGACTAAAATGAAAGGTAGTATGGCAGTTTTATAGTGTAAAGCGGAATTCTATTGTGCTAGGTACTACAAAAGTGTCTAGGATGTAAACTTCCCATTTAAGTTTAAAACAACAGGCAGCAAGTAGAAGGAATGGTCTTGTTGCAATAGCAGGTAAGCAGCAATTCAGCAATATCAGCAATCTGATTTTATCACGGGTGTTAAGGAAATTAGTTCCTTCAAGTTTCAGCTGAATGCATCAGCTGAGACGGCATAAAGAAATTAAAAAAAAAAAAAAAAAAAGAAAAGGACAGACCTGATTGCTGGTGCCANNGTACTGATTGCTGGTGCCATCTACCCATAGTCTATGTTGACTGGACTCAAGAAGAGGGGAACCAGTAGTTTAACCAGCACATGCTGCCAAAACAGCTCCTCTCTGCCTTTTCCCTGTGCGTTCTTGAGCTGCAGGTGCTGCACCCCTCAAAGAAGAATCAGTGTCCAGGACAGCAGCTACAACAACTTCTCTCCCCCTCAGTCTTTAAGGGACAAAATTATTTTTTTCTACAGTACTGAAAAAGCCCTGTTTCAGCTCTCAATTGAGGATAATATTAAAAACCTCTCTTCAATTTTATTTTAATAGGTAAGCATCTAGGCTTTGAGACATAGTCAGAAGCTGGCATATAAAAAAACCCCTAAAATCTCCAAATCAGAAAGCAAATGAACACGATCCCAAGTTTACTATGTTCCAAATGTAGTTTATTATGTTCCAAATGTCATGACTTCAGAAGCCAGCAGAAGGCCTAAGTAACAAACGAGGAATTCTTATGCTTAAAAAAAGCCTCACCACATAGTAAAATGTGCTCCATTAGGCAATTTGGCTAAATAAATTTTATTTATAGCACACTACTATTGCAAAAGTATTTTACAAACATCTTGGTCAAATTGTCTCATGTCAATGCAAATGCACATTACATAAACCAACGTCTGGTACAAGGTAAAGATGCCTTACGTGGAGTTTATGCTGTATTCAGGCTTTTTTAGGTTCTCTAAAACTAAGTGGGGAGTCTTGGGGAGAGGGGATTGCTGTTCAGCTCGAGACTGGCTGGAACAGAAGAAAGAGCGTTAAGACACAAAAACTAGATCAAGTAGAAAGTACGTGCATTGGAAACACGGACTGTTCAGATAAAAAAATTGCAAACAATACAGGCCAAATCTGATGTTAACTCTCCATCAAAGAAGAAAAGTAACCTTTACTTACCCACACACATTCAAAATTCTCCCCGGGAAAACGCTGTGTAAATAGATTACAAACCTTTCCCTGAGGTCCAGAAGAAAAACTAGTTTCATGAGGAACTCTGGAAAACACCCTGCCATCAAAAATCCCCTTGCTTTAACTGAGAAACCATTTGGGTTCTTGACTGGGGAAACATAAAGAACACTTAAATGTGAGCCCTCACTGAAGCAACTCAGAGTTAAATAAGTTGTTTTAGCTATACTGTAAAGTAGATTCATCATGAGAAGATATAGGACTTCAACATTTCTGTGTTTTAGCATAAAGAGCCTGACATTATTAGTATTTTATCNNNAAAAAAAGCCTTCCCCCACACCCTTTAAAAACAGTACGTACATTAAATGAAGCAAACTGTAATACAGGTAGGATTTAAACATACAGGGATTTATAAATCCAGACCAACGTTTTGATGTGTTATAGTCAGCCACACTACCATGACAGTTCTTATAGCCACTGCTGGTTTTCTTGTATTTCTAAATTCTTGTAGAGCGTCTCAAGAATATCTTAGAAATGTCTTTAAACCAACGATGCGCATTTAAAAAAGGCATTCAGACAAATGTATCTAGGCAATACAAACTATGTTCTGACTAGATTTACTCAAGAAAATATTTAAGAGTTTTTACACAATGCTATTTGTCACACTAAAATGCAGCCACTACAGGGACTTCTACTCGATGGGTCATTAATTCCAGGATTATGTCATCCGACCATAGGGTATTACTTTTTATCTGTAAAGGCAGCTTATGAGGTGGTTTTTCCTTTGCTCCCTTGCATTGTAGTAGACATCAGATGATGATTTTCCATAACTCTTTCATTAGGGAAAAAGGGCTGACACGCAAAGTCAACAGTGCTTTGTCTCACAAAGTACTTTCCAGGTGGGGTGATGGGGTTGTCAAGGCAGGGACAGAATTGCTTTCAAAATCCATTACATAGGTGCGTTGTTGCTGCCGTGCCAGTGGAACGTTGCTGCTGTACAAATGGAACGCTGTCACTTCACTGTGTTACACAGGATTTAAATTTATAAATTTAAATCCTAACTTGGAGAGATGCTAAGTAGAAATCGCAGAAAAAAGAAGGGAAAAAAATAGTATAAGCCATCTTCGAAGCATAATAAAAAGATCAAAAGTTCTTTCAGTGCTGGATTGCTTTTGGCTATCAGCTTTGGATAGTTGGCACCTTCTTTTTCCACTGTAAATGTTGTCAGTTACAGAAACAATGGTGTTACTACTACAAGATGACTGCAGTTGAGTAAGTGGATCGAGTTGTAACCCGCAGCCCACCTGTTTGCATGGTAATGAGAAAACTGAACCGAAACATTTGCCCCTGATCTTGAGTGCCAGACTTAACCAAGATAATCATGAGTCAAGAGGCGGCAAACTGATGAAGCCTGGTTCAGTGTCCTCATACTATGAATACTTAAGAAGTTGTAAAATTTAAAGTTACCCAATTCATAGAATTTCCATTAAAATAAGCCTCTTTGTAAGTATGCCAATTCAACATAAATGATGTTGCCCCTTCAGGTGAAGGGACAACTTTAGGTAGCTAGCCAAAAGAAAGACAAACTTATAAAATATACAAGAGCACTGTTTTCATAATATGAGAACTTTACATGGTATAAAGCTAGCCATGTTCCACCCAAAATCTCAGCCATTTCAGCCTCAGTTAATGAGGCAGGAGTGAGTACAAGCTTATCTTTACTTGAAACTCCCCATGCTGTGAGGCAGATCATGGTTTAGCAACCTTGGTTTAGCCAATGTTTTGTTAATGACTCAGGGAGATGGGAATACAGAGCTTCCCCCTATTCCCCTCCCCTCTTCTGAGGTATGGAATCCAGCTTCTTTACCCAGGCAGTGCTGGAACAAAAGCATCTTTTCCCCTTGCCTAATATAAGCAAGCCACTTTTTTTTTTCCCCAAACTGTCATACAGTTGAGATCCAGCTACACACGCACAGAGCCAACAGTATTCATGCAGGAGCCTACCCAATCACAAAAGCATGAGCATTTTTCCACTGGCAGCTCTAACAACAGGCGGAGGAGGTCTTACACATT
This sequence comes from Pandion haliaetus, assembly GCA_013401275.1. NCBI lineage: Eukaryota > Metazoa > Chordata > Aves > Accipitriformes > Pandionidae > Pandion > Pandion haliaetus. Next base: position 3,692 of record VYZV01008756.1, read on the forward strand.
CTGCCACTCTCCTTTGTATCCCGAGCAGTACGCAGAGCCCGGTGCAGGCTTCAGTTACACCAGCACACACGATAAGGGTAACAACCAAACTTCAGTGGGAGTGAGGTAATGATAGATTTAGCAAGATAAAAATCAATTTTACTACAAACAAATGAATGGTCTTCACAAGATTTATTGCTTTATCGCTCACTAAATCGATAGCCTTTGAGATTGAAATCCCCATACAGATTGCACCCTAATACCGATAAGACCATCAGCTAAAGATAAAACAGTACTTTGTTAAAGCACGCTATTTTCACAAAATACCAACCTATCCCACACTTCCTTATCTGTCTCCTTATTCCGTAAGTGGAAAGGATGGAGTTATGAACCACTGACTTATTTGCACAAATGATCAAAATCTCCCAAAGGCAAATATAAACTCATGACACCCACTCCAGGCCTAACGTCCCAACATCAGCACATCTTACGCTGTGCAACGCTACAGCGCAAAGCTGCACAAGGCAGTTAAAATACCCACTTGAAACTAAATAGGTCACAGATAGACACAGCCATGCCAAACCGGTGGTTTAGGCTTCCAAACAAAGACTCCTATTGTCTAGAATCACCCACTTGGGGATAGAAAAAAAAAAAAAACAAACAACTGTGGAAACATAAGAAGGAATCAGGAAAGCTTTTTTCTAAGTATTTTCCTCTTCAAAACCTTCTTTCACCTCTTTTAGCACAGATCAAGATAATCAGTCTTAAAAGAATTTCATCCAAAAATACTGAAGAACGAACCATTTATCTAAAATTACTCTGATCGTCAAAACACATGGGAAGGGGGGAAGAGGAAGGACAGACAGTACAACTGTCAAAGTGACAAAACTTCATGCAGCCAGAGGCTATGCTGACTTCTTTTTCCAAAGCAATATAAACACACCACACAGAGCTGAAAACGTCTGAGACTGTCTTAGGTTTTAGTATTCAACAGCTTCTGTAAGTTTCCCCAGTCTTGAATTCTGAGATCTGATATAGAGAACGAAAGCCGTAGGGAAAGCTTTTACCAAAAGACGGAATGACGATCTAGCAGTGTGTCGATCCGTAATACTACGTGTCTCAGAAGAGCAAAACAATACATTGTCTGAGCAAGCATATCTTTCTGTGCTAAAAACAAAATAGGCTCAAGAAATCTGCAATTCATTAGCATAGAAGTTCAAAGTTGTTTTATGAGCATATTTTCCTTTGTAACAGCTCGTGGAGCTGTCTGCATTTCATCAGATGATTCTAAATGCAGAAGCTCTTGAAACAGTCTCAACACTGCACTTTTTGATGCCGACAAAGAGCTCTGCTTTCAAGCATCCTGTACTGGAGCAAGCACATTTCTCAATCGAAGTTTTCTTTAAAAAACTGGCAGGTTTTCGCAAGAGAAACTTCATCATCACAAAAATGTTTTGTTATGTTTTTACGAAAAGCCATGGGAACATGAAGAAATGCTATTCTACCAACCCGCTTCCCGCTATTCTTGACTGATGAAGAGCTAGGACCCCAAAATTGAAAAGGAAAAGAATATGAATAATTATGAAGATTGTTTCCTTTTGGAAAACAAGCACATAGGAAACTCATTTGGTTTACATTAATTTGCTACATATTGCTCACATGTGTACAGTCTGATTAACTCCAACTGGTTACAGGGGTCTCTGAAGAATTTTTTGTTTGTCAGAATGGAAATTCAGAGTGATCCTGCTCTCTAAAATTCCACGGCCAAATAATGGAGGTATTTATCCAGATGTCAGACAAGTAGCTAAGTGTATCCACCCTGCTATTCCACGTATGCCAAACTATAAAATACATAAAGACAGACATAAAGATCACTTGCTGATTTTCCTAAAAAGCATGTTTGACCACCCCTCTGCTCACTGGTTTTGTTGTCTGGCTCAGTGAGCTTTTGATCATCCTCCTGCACAGAAAAAAACCCATGTTTTGTTTTATGTACAAAAAATGGACAACTATACAAAATAAATGTAACTCGCAGAAAAACTGTAAACTTTTCAAGAATCTCTTCCCTGAGCAAGATTATGGAAATACTTTCAGTAATATTTGGTACTATCTGTGCAAGCTTTGCTGTGCTAGTCCGTGAAGGCTGTGGAAAGAGAATAGGAGAGGGAGAATACAGGCGTTTTTAAAACAAATGTTTTTGGACCTTTGTCTCAAAACTGATCAGAAACAGAAAATGGACTGCTATATTACATGCATTCCTTTTACAGTGTACCTACAAGAAATATGTTTTTCCTGGAAAAAGCTGCTAAGCAGCTGGCAGATGAAGCCAACTGTTAAGCGTTCTGAGAGAGGAACCACCTCTAGGGCTCAGCAAGCTGTAAGAGCAGGTTTTCCACCATTTGCTTTCCCAGATTCATTCTTCTTTACAAGATTCAGAAGATTCCCCTATTGCTATGGATTAGAACAAAAAATAAACTAAATTTTCAGTCACCACATTATCTGGTGTGGAGAATGGGTAAGAATGAAGACAAATATTTAGCCATCTGGACCTATAACTTGTGGGTTTTGGTAATTTTAACATGAAACGTAAAACATCTTGCAAAGGAAAGGATTTATTAACATTGTTTATGCTTATGACAATTTTGAAGAATACATTATCTTGAGAACATAAATTTCCCCCCTGGTGCTTGTTCTGAAAAAAATACAGCCTCCTTCACATTCTGAAACTTGGAAAATTAACTGAGAGGGAAAAAAATCCCACGTATTTTACGTAACAATTCAGTCGAAATTGCGGTGATGCTGTGGCAACTGGAGTAAGAAGTCAAGATATACAAGAATACAAATACCAGAAACTAGTTTTGTGACAGTGGCACATTTGACTACTGAATTAACAAGGTAAACAGGAATAAGGCAAAAAAGAGTTCATTGCTTACATAGCACTTTTTAATCAGATCTATTTCTATCTAGATTTGCAGGATAACCTGTTATAGTAAGGGCGACAAGCACTGCTTTGTATTTCAGTTTTGCAACAGGACCAACGAAAGCATGCATGTGAGAAAGCTTGCTCTGGTGGTTGGTGCCTTTTTAACTTTAACCTTTATGTGCTTTTAAGAGCACAAGCGAGCCTGAAATGCATGCCTAATGATACTTGAAAGCCTTTAAAAAAAAAAAAAAAAAAAAAAAGTAACTTTCTGGCCATGTACACACAAGCACATGCAGCACAGCTATACGCACCCCCGAATTTGAGGGCATTTTCTACCACACATGTTTGTTGTGCAATTTTCACATAGTCATAACTATGTTAAATCAAAGCCAACTGATGTCAATGCTAAAATACTCAGAAGCCCCACAGCGAAGCATCTTTACATTTGGGAAGTGTTAATGTGCGATATAAACGTTTTGCCTTCCAAAGCCACCATGTATTCCAGAACGTCAAAAGCTATTATTATAATATGCACAGAAACACACGCACACAGACATATATACAGAATATTCTCTACTGGATTTTTACATGAGTGTAACCATTGTGCTGGGAGATCTAGGACAAGAGGAGATCCCTCTTCCCCTCTGCAAATATACCGCTGTTTTAAATGAGGAAATACGCTGTATAAGAACAGTGAAAGAACACTTCTTTTCATCCAGAAGTTTAAAAATTGTAATATGCACTTCAATGAGGGGTTTTTTTATGTTACAGGATGGTGGGGAGGGCATGAAAGGGAAGGAAATACATGTATTTTCAGCATGAGAGCTATGCCAGTTCTGTGAACGGACTGCTATTGCTGAGCTCCCCTCCTGAAAGAGCTAAGTTGTTACGCACAGGAAAAGGAATAAACAAAAGTAGTAAATTTGGTACCACCAGGAACTATCAGCTTAACGACTTACCGCTTTCCTCCAGAGAGGCTGGGGTGAGGGTAAATGCAAGTAACAAGTAACACTGGTATAAGGTAAGGGCTTGAACGACTCCTCCTCCAAAGATTAACATAAAGCAGCTAGTACCTTCTCTCTTGGGCTACGTAATAGCTGTGGCATTCGTCTCATGGAAATGACCACGCTTCTGTGCCAATACGATATTAAAGCCAAAAGCAAGAGTTAGAAAACAAAACCCAACTCTGTGCAGTCGCTGCTGTGCAGCTGAGCTTGGTGTGGCCTTTGTACGGATGGGGAAAAGAAAAGGACCCATAAAGCTTGCGGAAAACTTCACGAAAAAACAAGGAATGTTTAAGAAGAAAAAATAATAATAATTGAGAGAGAAAAAAAACCTTGCTTTGGTGGACCTCTGTAAAACCCTACTCTCAAATGCATTTCTGATACAACCACGAGACAAGCGGACAAACACCACCTCACACCGTCAGAACAAGACTCGCTCTTTCCTCCATCGCCTTGCTACATTCGCAGCACAGAAACATGGCCTCTTCCTTGCTCTCAGACGCCGCGTGCAACACACAGTGGCTTGGCGAGGTCCAGGATCTGCCAGCTGTGCTATCTGGCACAAGGAAGCAGGAGTTACAGGGGCATGCCATGCCTTTTTTGCAACTCCGCAGAAGCAGTTTGGCACTGACAGGTAAACAGAGAAAAGCCGCAAGTAGAAGTGTTCTCATTATTTTCCCAGGTCAGATTTCTCACTAGCTGTAAGCAATTAGAAAAGAACTCTGAAGAAAGCCATCTAATTAATTATGCAGAACCTGTGCTGCTTTTTCCATTAACAAAACAGCTAAATAATCTTGGGGGCAGGAATAAAAATCTGCCTTGTATCGCAGGGATAAGCAATACCCCTGGACTTACAAATCATATTTACACAAATGTTGAAGTAGTGATGGATGAACCCGAATTCTTGTTTAGTCATCCACCTAAAGCACCTTTGCATTAGCACCAGAAGTCAGCGGTCAAATTTCTGCCTCCTATTTCCTACAAAGTGAATCACAAGTCTTCCCTCACCCCTGCTGCCTTACGAGGTAGGGGCAGGCAGGAGTGGGGGTTTACACTGTGTTGGCAGTAAGACACCGTCATCCATAACACAGGGAATCAACCATTGTATTCTGCACAAAGAAAAAGACATTTTATTTTGTCTCAGTGCATTTATCATTTTTTTATGCTGAAATACAATGCCCCTTTTCACCCAGAGAATAATGGACAAATGCATTATTTCCCAATTCACTGCCACAAAGCTGGGATGAGTTAAAATGTGCCCGAAAGAGATCCTGCTATTTTCACTGTTAAATTTCAAGCGATTAACGCGCCCATTACTTAAAGCCCAATTATAAGCAAAATGCTGTTTGTTTGCCCCATAGCATATACCTTAAGCACAGACACAGAGCAAAGCAGCATGGCCTCTGTATCTCTTTACTCTGCCTGGCATACAGAAAAGCCTATTGCAAATGCTCACAGTAGAAACAGATAAATGCACTGCAATTCCCATTGTTCGAAGATGCATCTAGAACCGACCCAGGTGGCTCATCTTTCCCTACCAGAAGTTTCTTGGCTATTATATTAGTGGTGATTATTAATTAGGGACATCTAGATTCTTTCTTTTAAAACAAACAAACAAACAAACAAAAACCACATTTGTATTCGAGTAAACAATAAGCCCAAAGTAAAAACAAACAAACACAAAACATAACAATTTTTGCTGTCTTACACTGACACAGACAAAATGTCACACTTTGCAGCTTACTAGAGATCTTAAATAATCTGGCAGAAACCTTCCTGTAGAGTGAAGTAAAGAGACTGATAATGACTCGGGTTTTGCGTGTACTGTTGCGTACTTCATTCTTTTTTTCACAAGAGAACTGGTAACATAGTAGTTTTCAGAAAAATACATGCAGATTTCAGAAATGTGAACACCAACAACATTTTGTAGTATACCTTGACAATGGAATCGGAAGAAGAGCTTCTCCACTGTATCGCACATGATTTATGAAGGCTGCATAAACCTAACAGCCTTTAGACTGCCGAGTCAAAATACCAGCATAGGCAAGAATGAATTATAACCAAACAGACCTTAAAAGCACAGGTGTTTCCTCTGCCCTACCCCATGGGTCTTGCTAATCCACTCCCATGACATGGAAAGGTTTTTCCACTGGCCTGAAACGTGCTGTGGAAAACAGGATTCAACACTGGATGGCTCAAGCAGAAAAGTACATGCAGCGCGTTCTCATGTGACCTGCCACAGCTTGTGGAAATCACTATGTGTACCAGAGCACGAAGACCGAGTGAAATGTTTCGTGTCAGCATTGTCGCTGATCGGCCTTCGTGTACTTCAGAAACAGGTAACGCCTCTGACCTGAGGCACCCCGAGTGCTGCTATCATGAATGTCACAAATATTGTGAAGCTACATCCGAGGGGAAAAATAAAAAAAAAAGAAATTTCTTCCACAGTTTGAAGTTTATCCTCCCAGTTTCAGATTAAACTTCTGAGTATTTCTGCCTACACGGCCTTCGCTGGTATGAAAAAGTATCTTTCCTCACATGCCACGTTCTTAAAAGGCAATAAACCCTTTGGGGTTTATTGGGAATTAGGTTGCTAAATGTTTCTGGATTGCTGGAAAGCACAGAGGTGAAGTATAAATAGGTTAAACCAAAAGAAGAATAACATATGCTCACTCAGGCTTTCAGTACATACCAAGGACAACAGAATTCTAAAAGAGAGGGGAAAAAAAAAAAAAAAACAAATAACCACACACCACAGCAAACCAAGCCTTGACTAGTTGCCAGTCCAAAACCAGCTGCATTCACATCAACCCTCAAGAAACCCCAAGTGAATCTGAAACCCTTCTGCTTCCTCACATGAGGATTAGAGCAGAGACACCCCATCGCCCCTCACCATGAAGTACATTACCTGTGGAGTCAAATATAATCGGCTGGCAGTTTCTGTTTGAATTCCAGTTACATTTGAGCACCTGGCCTCCTTCTACGATGTTGTGCTGGGTAGTGTTTGCTTTTGGAGCTCCCACCAGAAGAAATATCCTGCAGTAAAAAGAAGAAATAAAACACAGGTTTCACCACCTAAGGCACAGATGTTGTTACTTTATGACATCTGAAGAGTTAATAAAGCAAAACCCTTGCCCATTCAAATCTAAATCTAACTAGAACTACTTTGAGTTTCAGAGACGTTCATATTAGGTTTTAGGTCTTGGGTCCCTCTTTTCTGCAAGCAAAAGCAGGCAAAAAAACACATCTACCAAAACAACAACAAAAAAAGAGACGAAGATATCAGAAAATTATTGTGTCCTACTTAAAAAGATATTTAAAAGAAGATAAACACCTTATATGTTCTTTTTTTCCTTTCAAAAATATGTATCTATGCAGCAGAACAGGAAATCATGTACTTCTGTAATTTAAGAAAGTCATCAGCTGTCATAATTTCTGGTTAATTTTGCACATAAGAGTAATTCAAGGAAGTCAGTCAGAAATGGAAACAATACATGCACAAAACAGTAGCGTTTCTGAGCTCAGAAGGCACTAAGCAGTGAGTCAGCCTAGTATTAGCAAACGTTCTTTTAAAAAGAATGTCCAAGTACCCAAGTGACTGTCAACCATAGGTTTGTACATTAATGAATCTTTACTGAAATTCATTACACAGTAATCATTTTCTTATTAAGATCTGTTGTGCTTTTACAGATCTCTGCTGACATGAACATGTTAAGTGCGCTCCGAGCAGAAACTGCTACGCGATTATGCCTGTGCAGCTGGTCAAATCCAGAAGTTGCAAAGTAAGAAACACCCCGAATAAAAAGCCAGACCAAACAAGGTTCTTAGCATCTTCCAGGAACTCCGACACCTCTGAGACACACTTGACTCATCAGCACTTTCCCGAGCAAGTCAATGTGAAGTATAGACAAAGATGTATAGAAGAAGACCTAGAACTAAATGCTTCCTTTCGTCAGAATCTGCTCTGTTGTTTCCATTTAGAGTGCTGAAGAGAGAATATAGCTTGCAAGAGCAAGTCTTATCACCCCGTATCAGGCCTTATGGTTATTTAGTTTTGAAATCGGGTTAGCTGAAGAAGCTGCAAGACTGGTTGGAGAGAATGTCTACAGGTAGGCAGATCCAGACTTACCAAACTTGCTCCGATTTTCACAGCAATCTTCCAGACTTCACTTCAGTACAGAGCTAAGTTTGTGTTTCTTAACATGTAAATACCAAGTAGACACACGTAGCACCTCATCAAAGCTCAATTCATATGAAGACCAACGTAAGCTTCTAGTTTTCAACTCATGTCATTTTTCAGAACTACAAAAATTTCCCGGGGTGGACCCTGATAGAAAAGCCAGGCTAGTTGGCAATCTATTTGTTTTCCTTAGTTGCCATTTATAGACTCTCTAGACTCCAAGAACAAGAATTTGAAATGCTTTAATCAACTTAAAATGTTCTTTCTGGGCATAACAGAAATGCTTAAAAATAAACACCATACTGCCAAGTAAAGAAATGCATTAATTATTATAATTACAATCTATTACAATCTAACAAGTGGTAGCTTGCCACCTACTTCACTCTTGCATCACTAGCTTTTGAGAAGCCTGCCAAATTAAATACTTGTTTTAAAAAAATAAATCATTCCCATTCTAATCATGTATTTAAAATCTTTCTTAAGATAATCTTTGTGATGAAATTTATTAACAAGATTACCAATAAAGGAATCATTACGGGACTCCACAAAGGTTTAGTCACCTCTTTTCCCAAAGCAAAAAAAAAAAAGCATTTTTATCATCACAGACCAAATGAGCAGATTTTGTCATAGGTCTTACAATAATATACAAATTACCTAAATACAAAGAAGTGTCTAGTCCACATACTTTGGGAAAGGGGGAGTAGGGGGAAAATTGTAATTTCCATGGGAGTACACCAGCTGTGCTTTGATACTACCTATCTCCTACATGATGCAAGCATCTGCCCCAACACGATGCCGTGGACAAGCCTGGGAGCGTATTGACAACCTCAGCAGTTCAGCTTCGGTAGGTGTGCTTACAGGAATAATCCCTTGCCAGTGCTTTGCCACGGGCCAATAAAGAGCAACAGGTATTTCCATGTACTTGTATGCTGGAAGACTGACTACCAAATGCAATTCTTTTAAAACACAGCATGGATGAGAAACCTTTTTCAGTTTTTATGAAGTTACGTTCAGTCGCTTAGTATAGTTATGCCCTGTCAGGCGCCACATAACACCCTGACACAAGACTACCACTTTGACTCCTGGAATAGGTCTTTCATACTGGACTTCTAAATATGCTTTATTTTGGTATCCAGCAGGTGAAAACAGACTATGAAACAGCAGCTTCAGCATTCAAGAACAAATAACACTCCTTTGTTGTCAGGCTAGCTTTAGCTCACCTAAATTTACTTAATCTCTACTACTCATGTAAAGAACAGGTGGTAAATAAAAATTCACCAAAGCAACAACAAAGGTGTAAGAACCAAGCGACACACGTGACACTCAACAGAAACGATATAACAAGGCTCATTTTACTGAACGCCTTCTGCTAATCGTGCTGCAAAACAGTTCACTCGGTTTTCTACTTAACTGCAGACATCGCTGCGCTCGCTGCTGTTCATCACTACCTTTCTTTCCCCTCCAACACCTTGAGGGAACCCGGAGGCATTCCAGTCTGTGGTGTGTACGTGTCGATCCTTCTTGACCGATGCGGAAGACACGGGCCTATGTCTGGAAGAAACTGCATAGAAGTATTTCTGGCTATTTCAGGAGGCAAAATACCAGCCTCCATAGACATAAATTCAAAATTTAATACCACTACAGCCTGCTCCTGTGAAAGCTGCATAGGTACTTTGTTTCAATTATGAGCTTAAATTTAAGATAAAAGTGAAGTACTAGGGTTTAGCTTTGCAGATACAGACTAACTTCTAGTCACACCAAAAAAAAAAAGAGAACATTCCCTCAAAAATAGGAAGGAGTCCTGCATGCTGTCTGAAAACCACTGGTCTTCAAAGTTTAAAAAAAAAAAAAAAAGCCAACACCGTTTTCTTTTACAGCCATGCGCTTTTTGGTCAATAGTTACTATAAAAACAATGGAAAGGTTCCAAATAATGATTTCAACGAGAGCTGGGTCACATCATTCCTTATCAGAAAGCAAGGAAGAAAGTTTACTACACGTATTTACCAGTCTCTTGATAACTTTGCAGCCACGCATACTGACTTAAAAATAAAGGGAGGGACACAAATAGAGCCTTTTTTCTTTTAGTACTAAGACTTACAGGATTAAGATAGCACAGAAAGATGTTGCAACGCACGCAAGTTAAGACAGGATGACTTCTAATATTTGTAGGCAATAAAGAAACGCAAACAAGGCTAGCTGATGTACTGCAAAAAAGACTTGCTCAATAGCTATAGAATTTGTTTATTAAGTTTTATGAGAGAGAGAGAGAAAAAAATCCCCTCAGCATAACAGAGGCGGGCAGCTCTTCCAGCTTTACAGCCCTTTCTTAAGGTGGGTAAGGAGGGCAAAAAAAGTGGCAAAAGCCGGATCTTAAGGCAGCCCGCACTTGAGAAACACGGACTAATTCATTACGGCAACACCACGGCTCTGAAGTTAGGGACCCGGCTACCGAGAAGTCTGAAAGGCAGCAGCTACCGCGCACTGCCTAGGCTTTGCTTTAACACGAAACGAGAACGTACTCGGAAAGCAGACGTGGAGGGCGTTTACATGGCACTTTTTCTTCCCTACACCGACTCCCCCGCCGCTCTGCGACCCGCACACATAACAGCACAAGCCAAACGCAGCCCTTCTGCAAAGAGCAGTCAAAAAAAAAAAAAAAAAAAAAAAAAAAACG
>VYZV01008758.1:1767-25039 GCA_013401275.1 Pandion haliaetus
GCCGCCCTCCCGCTCCTCTGTGGTAATCCGCCTTTGCACGGAGTAATCTTGCGAAAGAAGGCCGGCGTCACCTCGAGGCCTGCGGTGTTGCTCCCTCCCCTCACAAGCAGGCCGGCTGGGGACCCGGGGTGGCAGCCAGCTGCAAGGGCAGCGGGTGGGCAGGCTGCCCTACGGCGCTGCACTGCTCTGCGCGAAAAGAGGTGACGTTTGCCCAGCAGGGACCACAAGAGCCGGGAAAGAGGTGACGTTTGCCCAGCAGGGACCACAAGAGCCGGGAAAGAGGTGACGTTTGCCCAGCAGGGACCACAAGAGCCGGGAAAGAGGTGACGTTTGCCCAGCAGGGACCACAAGAGCCAGCCTGGCTCGCTGGTGTGACGTGACCACCTGACAGGGTGGGGGAAGCAGGGCATCGGGACACCTGTCCTTGCTCCCAGGTTTTTCTCCTGCGTTTTAGGTTGGACGCAAGACTGGATAAAATTCTCAGTCTTGCCCGCGTGGACGACAACTTTCCTCGGCCTCCGCTCAGCTGGATTGTAGCCGGCTGCTCTGTGAGTGCGGGGGACATCTCATCACCAACTCTTTCTCTTCCCACAACGGTCGTCAGAGAAAATACCGGCATCTCACTCATTATCTGAGCAAATGTGTAGGGACCTCCTTTCAGGAACGGCTCCAGGGCTGTGGCTCCTAGGTGAACAGAGGTGACCCCCCCAGTGGCCAAGGGTAAATCCTTCATGCCCTCCCCTTTCGCTAAGCCAAGGCTGCTTTATAGGGTTACCCTCTCAGCATGCCAGCTGTCTCTAGTGCTGTTCTGAGGTGCCTAACGTGTGGTCTCGGGGGCGGCTGAGCTGGCATGACGGCTCCCCTCTGCCCACAGAAGGACATCTCACTGCCCTCTTCTTTTTACTCCTTCCCATCTTATGTCTCCTTCACTCCCTTTGCTCGTAGCTGTAGCACCTTCCTTGTGCCAGTGCTGGAGCACTTCAAACTGCTAAGCTGGCCAAACTCGCTAAAGGGATGGAAAATTGCAGCTGTTTTTGCTGGAAGAGTGGTCTGTCACGTTGGTGAATTAGACTGTCTCGTGGAGTGGTCCAGCCAGTGCTGGAGTCAGCATCTTGTAGTACCATCACCTACATCTCCTCACTTACTTTCCAGCACGGATTGCAGGATGGAATGCAAGGGCAGGGAATCTGGTGCCCAAGCGTAGGCTCTATTGTTGAACTTGTTCTTACTTAACCTGCCCAATACCATGCATGAAGGCTGCAGCAGAGCCAGCACAGTGCTCTGGTCACAGTAGGACTTTCTGTCATGCCCTGACAGCTAGTGGAGAACTTGAAATGTTAGCAAACAGCTCTGAACACTTGCTTCATGCTTCTGGGTCTTGTTCATTTGAAAAAAAAAGTTGCAGTTGCTTAGAAACTCACAGCTCTGCTCTTTTTTAGCTCTCACAGGAGCAAAGGACGGTGTCTAGGCTGTTGAGACGCATGTGCTTCATGGCACACCATGTTAACCTGCTGTCCTCATCATTCCCACCAGAAACATTAGGGCTCTCGCCTTAGGGCTGTGTTTCACTCCCACGGAACCTGAGTAGAAGGGTAAGAAAAGTGTGGGTCACGTGCAGCTGATGCTCCCACTCTAGCCACGGTCAGAATGGAATATAGTACAGTATGTCAGGTATGATTACTTTAATTAGAAGTATAGTAATTATCCTGCATAGCTGGTCTCCTAGGATTGGCAGACCTTGTATGTCACCCTAGAGAAAACAAGCTGCATTTTGAGAAACATCAGAACTGCAGGAAAGTGGAGATAGCGTTAGCCTGTTTGTTTTTGAAGGAGACATCAAAGTGTTGGAGACTGAAGATATCTGCGTTCCAAGGAAATACTGCTGCACGTTTTCAAAGCGTCGACTCCAGCTCTCCTTCCTGCAGTGCAGATAAGCAATTTCATCCAGCTTGCTCTGTAAAGTGGAAGCTGGAGAGGGGGATTTGTGGAAGGGTTCTTATAAACCAGTATCGTGAGTCAGAAAATAGAGCCCCTTTTGTCAGCCTGTGTCTCATGCAGAGTTGTGCCAAAGTCAGAGGGGACCCCATGCAAAAGTAAAAGTTTGCATAAGCAGATGTCTTTGCTCACGATCTTGTCTGTATTGCATGTAGACAAAAAGATTTCCCAGTGCAAAAGGGAAAGCTGGGGTTTGCCTTCGCAATCTTGGAAAAGTATCCCTTTCCTTTTCTTACAATGATTTTAGCAACGCATATAGGAGATAATTCTGTTGCTACTATTTATTATCTAGTTCACAAGCAGCACCTAAGCGTGGAGGGAAATGGGTTGTTTGTAGAGTCTAGAAACAAAAGGAGTTTTCACTAATGATCTCGGGGAGCTGAAGCTGGCTTCAAGCTGTTCAAGTCATGAGAGGATGACTCAGAAGTCAGAAATTTGAGGCATTCTTATGTCTAGCTTTTAATCAACAGGCAAATCATTGGGAGGTAAGCAGAGGAAATCAATGGCAAATCAAAGAATAGGTCAGCTATTCATTAGAGAAAGGATTGATCTCAGGGATATTAGCAGAAAGGAGGGCATGAAATGAATCCTACAGAAAGTTTGAACTAGCTGTGGCTGTAGTGAGCTGACAGTCACGGAGCCTTAAAAAAAAATTACTTGACTGTCTTGCATGAAACGTTATTTGCAGAACTCTGCGTTCTCAGTTTAAACCAGTCAGATTTAACCAGCTGCACATGTTATGGAGACCTTCCAACCATAATGCCGTTCTTGCAGGACTAATAATTATTTGTGTATATTTGCCATTGTGTATACAGTCATCATAGGTATTACACATGAAGAGATAGTAATCTGCTTTCTGTTAGCGTACATGCTGAAGCAAAATCTTGTTTTGTGATGTTTTCGGTGCATGTTAGAGCTTGATTTTGCTGGCTCTTGCCTTATTCCTAGAAAATCATCGATAGCCTCAGTGGGACTATTCATCATACTAGGGCATTCATGATTAGTGTGTTGCAAAATCAGGTTTAATTTTGAGCTCTGGGACAGGGAATTATTTTTTTTTTCACCTGTAGAATATCAAATTTATCTACAATGGCATGCAAACAATAAAAAATACTTTTAAAATTGCAGGGTGGGTTATATGCGAATAACAGCCCTGGTTAACATTATTAGTAATAATTAGTCATTATTGTACCAAGAGCTGTGTACAAGGTATAGATATAATTGGTGAGGTTTGAGACACCAGTTTACATTAAATAAAAATCAAATGCTTGTGATGATCGTCGACCACATTACGCTGCAAGTGAGGCCAAGGTACAGGTCCGGAGCCATAAACTGCTCGTGGGCCATTGAGGTATGGCTCCTGTGCCAGGGCTGTGCCGTGCGACTGCCAGGGCAGAGGGGACGTTGTGTTATACCCTCTTGCGTCTGGTGCCTTCTACGCACTGCCTGCGGTGTCTTTGATCCCAGAGGATCCTGATGTGCTTCCTCAGTAAGTTGTTTCATTTGCCATTGAAACAGAGACACCTTCAGGTAGTCCAGGTAGTAAGGGAACAGCTGCTTAACATTGCTCCATCGACAACCTTTGGAAACCACGTGGGGAATCGGGGGAGGGAGAATGGATTCATAAATCAAATTTGGCCCTAGAGGGCAGAGGCTGTAACTCTTACCCTTGGCAGAGTCCCTGTGGGACTGTGTTTACTAAAATGGTCATAAGCTTCATTTTACTTCTAAAGCAAAAGAGAGAAATAGAGTCCTTTAGTAACACTAAGTCATTTAACATCACTATAGGCTCACGATTTCATTCTAACACTGACCAAATTCCCAGGGCCCTTCGTTTCAAGATTTCCTAACCCAAGCTCTAATCAAGCCCAAACCTGCGTTCATTACCCAGCCTCCTGACATCACAGCTAGTGGTGGCATGGCCGCTCGCCATGAGGAGTTTAAATCGCATTCTCTCTGATAGGACCCATTTGACATGTTTTTGCCTATACAGGTGCTCTGGCAAGTCGGTATCTGTAGCTAAATACACACAAGGTGCATAAGCTGCTGGTACGAGTTCCTTTCTAGGGTCTCAGTAATGCCACTTCCATGTAGCTCATCAAATAAAATGGGATGGATCTATAACAGCTCTTCCCCAGTGGGGTTTGTTGGTGTTTAATACTGTAGTGACACAGGAGTTGTCTACTTATTTAACCGTACGCTGCAGTTTGAACTGGGAAGTTTTGGTTACTGTCAGACGACTTTGAAACCATGCCAGAGCTGTTCAACCCCTGCCCGGGGTTTCTCAGTGCTTATCATGTCTGTGCTAGGCTTCGATCCCAATGCTGAAATAATTATATGTCCTCTGCACGGCAAACATACATGCATTATCATTCACTGCTTGAGAAAAAATTCTTTCCAGCTGCCTGTTCTTTGCAAGTTTTCCTCTGTCAGCCCCTAAGGACAGCAACAATCCTGCCAAAGCCATACCCCCCAGAGGAGTAAATGGCCTCTGCTGTCTCTGAAGATGGGTTTCACAAGGGCTTTTCTCTTGACTTTATTTTCTTTGAGGTACGTGTTTCTTTTTGCTCTGATTAGAATTACTTTCTGCAGTACTGCTTTCCTATTTTTTTCCTTTTTCTCTCTAGCTTACTTAAATATTTTTAATCCAAAAGGAAGAACACCACCACTAGATGATGGGGAAGGGTAGGTTTTGGTTACAAAAACTAACCGACTTTTGAAATATTTGGAACAGTATTCCCTGGTTAAGCTTTTTTTTGATATCAAATGCAGATTTTATTTTTCATCTGACTTTCAGTGTTTTACCTGTTTCATATTTTTCATACGCGTTTCCGTGTTCTTCCCTAGATCAAGTAATGGAAGTGTCTGCAATTACAAAGTGTCAGAGGATTATTAAAGAGGCAGTAGAACCAGGAAGGATTCTTCTACAAAATCACTGACTTTTTTCATGCCAAAAGCATTGCCCTTCCCTCTTTTCGGAAAATACTGCATGTGTTCCTTCTGATCCCCCCCCCCAGCAAACTGGGATGTGGAAGAAATGTAGTCTTGGCTGCTGGGGTCCTGCCTGCAGCCTCCTGCCTGGGGAGCGCCTTGGGCCTTCACACAAAGGAGAGCTGGTGTTTGTGGTGGGGGAGTGGGGAGGGGGCCTGGAGTGCGTGGCGAGGGAAACGTGCCTGGGAGCAGCTCCACAGGCTCCAAAATCCTACGGGCAGGAAACAATTGGCTGAACAGAGGCTGCCGCTTGCAAATGCCCCGGCCCTTGCTCTACCTCCTGCTACCAGGCAGCATTACAGATTCCCCCACCTTGGGAAATCTTGTGCTTGGATGAGAAAACACTGGAAAAAGTGGGGAGAAAGCCAAAAAAGAGGATACAATACTGCAAGTTTAAGGGGAGAGAATAGATACCCTTATGTGCTCTGTCACCCTGCTTCGTAAGTGAGAAATGGGGGATGAAAGGAGAAAAAAAGGTCACATTTAGGCTGAACACTTCCATGAAATAGTGGCACTAAGATGATTTGAACTACCCACAGGATGAATTTAGCCTGACGTGTAAAATCTATTTCTACCATTATCACTGCTAACCTAAGCCTTTTCACAGATAATTACAGTCAAGTGCTTACCCTGCTCTTGCTCATCTGTTTTTCCCTCCTGCCCATTTAGTAAAGGCGTCAGTTATGTATTAACACTGGTATGCTGTGTCAAAGCAGCAAGAGCTTTGAAATTAGGCAGCAGGAGTGGAATATAATATGGCAGGAAAGCACCAGTAAAATCTGTAAGCAGAGGGTTGTAGAAATGATAATTAGAAGTCAGTTATGTTCTAGCAAGTTATGATTTTAGAGTGAAATATGTTGAATTTACAACAATGTCAGTGCAAATGGAGGTCAAATGTAGTAACTTTGGCTAAAGCATGTTTCCAATTTTTGCATTGCTTGGGGCAAACCGGTTCCAAACATGAAGAAAAGGCATTGCCTGTACCTGACTTAAAAAGCTATTGAAATTCACTAAAAGTTATCTGCTGCTGTACTGTGTGCATCTCCTGCACAGGTAAATTCCATAAATATTCTCCTTCTCTCCAGCATGTTCTGGATAAAATTACTAACGTGTAGGTCCTGTCTGCTTCCTTCCTCATCACGTTACCTGGGCACTGAGCAAGGGGCTCGGATGAACTCCCAGCTCCTGTGCAAAGTCTATAGAGATCACTGGGAAGAGTGCTATGATACCTGTCCACACAGGAGGTCACATTAGGAAAAGTGCCTGGAATACAGGGTTTATTCCACCCAGAGAGCATATTTGGAAGTAAATGATAAAAGAGCCAACTAGGTCTCCCTCCACTGTTGGGGCACTGCTTTCTGAGCGGTTGGGTGGGTGCCCCAGGGTGGAGTTAGTCAGGCTTTGCTCTCACCTCTGAAAATGGGGGTCAGGAGTAAAGGTGCTCCACAAGCACCACCCAGCCCTCCTCTTACTTACAGATAGGGCTCTGCCCCTGCCCATCACGAGTAGCACCGCTCCCGTCAGAGGCTCGCTTGCCTGTAATAATAGCTCCTGCCTATTTGTGGTTTTGCCTTGGCTCTGGAGGGGATGGTGGGTCTTTTAGTGCCCGAACAAAACAATTTACTCGGGATGGAATGTTTCAACCTGTCATTCTCCAGGAAGAAAAAATGACTTGTTCCTGAAAAAAATCAGAGCTGATTTGAAAGCTTATGTCAAGAAATAGAATCACATTTCAGCAAACTGCCATAGTTTTAAAGGCTGCCTACAGGTGTTAAAATGTCTGCTGTAACTCTCCTCATTAAAGTAGTTCTCAATTGGAAGCTATTTCATCACATTGTAAATATTTCATCAAGTTATAAAAACAACTGAAGTATCTTATAAGTATAAAAAGTCTTGAGCACTGAAACCTCCTTGTAAATAAAGAATGTGGCTGTGAAATACGATCCTTGGTGGGATTGATTTCTGTCCTTTAGAAAGGACATTACTTTGAGACAGGCAAAGACAAAGTAAAAGCTGGAGATGAAGGGTGGGAAGTGGAGAAAAGCCCAAAGTAATAAAAAATGTACACACAGGGGTTACTAATGTGCAATGACTGCAAGCATGTCTCACTGTCTTCAGTTCTGAATAAATCATGCTATCTATACCAAGGTTATCTCCTCTTGTCATCATACATCAAGTAAAGATGAGAAACACAAGTCAGCCTGGTTAACTTAAAGTTGCTTCCAAAAGGTATTTTAAAACTTTAAAAGGTAAGAAGTGATCTCTAATTCTGTGTATTTATCAGTTATGTCCCATAAAAACTGTTACTGCTATTGATAAATTTTAATCTTCCAGTTCAAAGTTGAGGGTTGGTTTTTGGCTGGGGTTTTTCTGGGGGAAGATGTCCACAGCCTCTTGGAAATGATCCCATAAAGAACTGAGTCCTAATATTTAAAAATAGCTGGTTCCTTCCATTAAAATGACAGAAGAAATACTTGTCACGTAGCAGTGAAAGCAATTTTTAGTTATCCCTTGCCATCTCCAGTGCTAAAGCTGAGCTCTAGCAGAGGGAAGCCCTGCTAGCATGGAAGTGAGTTCCCTGGGGGGGGGATCTCGTTCTCAGGGGATGCAGTGGGCTCTGAACACTGCCCCAGACACAGCACTTGGTCAGGTAGATCTGAGCAAGGAAGCAAGCGGCTGGAAGAGGTCCTTTCAGCAAAGGTCAAAGCACATTCGACCAGGCGCGTCTTAGGCTGCAGGCTCTCCTTTTTCAGGCCATTGAGGAGTAAGGTACACAGCACATTACAATGCCCACCCGATATTTTTTTCAGTTGTTTGGTTTGTTTTTAGATGACAAATACTTTTTTTCATCAGTTTTTGTGTTGAAAAGATTTATAAGAAAAGAAGAAATAGGTAATTTCCAATTACCATGCACGCACCAGTTGCATGCATCTGTGCTCATGAGGTTTTTGGTTTACTGTGTTGTGACTCTACAGTGGTAAAGATGAGTAGGGTAAGTACTTCTAAGTAAATAGAGGTACCTTTGACACCCCCTCAGTCATATGTCAGGCGTAGAAAGCCAGTCCATAGTCCCTGCACTAACAGGTATAGAGTACTTTCAGATGCTGACAGCATTTTTGCTATCTAGCTGTTTTGCTTTTTCCCTGGAAGCTCACCTCTCTGAAACAGAAAATAGTATTTCCAAAATAATTTGGTCTTGATCACCTCATTTTACTTCATGCATAAATACCTATGTGTATGCATCCAGCCACATCCTACATCTCAAAGGAGGAGGGGAGCATCACTGACACTGGTGTACTGGGGATGCCCATGGGAAAGATTGCTCTTCCGCGTGTCCCACGCGACCTGAGCGCAGGGATGTCATGACCTGCCGAGGAGGTGAACAGATAGCATGGCTCACTGCGGACTCTGTCGCTGCCGTGTGGTGTAAGCATTGCTCCTGGGTGGCACGGGGGCAAATTCCTGCTATGGTTAAGGCACCTAACTTATGGCGGCGTTTCAGGTTACAGCGAAGCTGGTCCAGCCAAAAGGAATGCTCTGCTCCGCTTCTGCTGCTTCTTTGGTGCGCAGCCTTGTGACCGTACAGTTGCAGGGTGGATCGGTCCATTTGGCCAACCCCAGAAGAGTAATCTTGTGGAAAAAATCGAACTGTTTTCATCACTCTGAACCAGCGGAATTGAAGCGCCTTGCTCCCATAGGATGGGGGAGGGACGGCAGAGACACTGCAGCTGCAAACCACCTCTTCAGCAGAAACCTGCTGTTTTAATCAGGTTTACTAAAACATCAAGTTGCACCTAACTGACAGAACGAAAAGGTTAAATCTCTGGGCAATTGCACGCTCGCTAGACCTGATGTGAAGCAGGAGAGTGGGGGTGGATGGCCAGGGTAACTGCAGTTGGGAGGCTCATCTGCGTTCCTAACAGAGTCAGCAGAGGCGCTACTTAGCAGAGGGGATTCTCAAACTTTTTGTACCGTACCTCTTCTGTTCTGGAAGAGTTTTGGGACTCCATATACACCCACCTTTCCCAGCCTACATTCTCTTTCCTCCTCCCCTGCATGGGGCACATCATCCAGTTTGAGAAAGAGGCCAAGAACCCTACCTCTGACCAGCCCTGAGAGGCCTGTCTTCATTCTGTGACTACACAGGTTGCCTCACCTAAAATTAGGCAGCATAAATAGCTCTCAGTAGTCCAGGTCTGCATTACTGTGTGTGCACCTGACTTCAATGGTTTGAATGAATTTGGGCATGTAAATAAGACCTCAGTGTTTGTAGATCTGTATTTGGTCTGCACTGCCAACAAGGAAAATTTGGAGTTTCTTGGTTAATTGTAGGTGGGATGAGGGAGATGTTTGGATATGAAACCCCGACCGTGACATCTTCGAGTTCCTGACAGGCACATGGAGGACAAAAAGAAGCTTGCCTGAGTCCAAGATAATATGCTAAGCCACACACACATTTGGATAAGTCTTGGGTCTGTAGACAGCACTTGCAGGTGATTGCAAGGACTAAGGTTAGGGAACTCACTGTTGAGTCTGAATACTTTGATTTACAGAATTCCCCCTGGTTGGGGCACAAGTCTTCATGAGGACAGGTAGATCCCTTACTGAAATTGTCAGTAACTGGTTGTTGATGCTAATTTACCCAAGGTAAATACTGCACCGTCACTGTAGGTGCTCAAGCTAAGTGCAACCTCTTCTTTGTTGGGACGTAAGCTAAATGGCATCATCCATCCTGTATTAACCTACCCCTGGTCTTACATGAGGATAAACTGATGAATGAAGCCAAATACGATGAGATAGTGAACAAAAAACAATGTCAAGATTTATTTGCGTTTAGTCAGTAGCCCAGGAATGAGAGCTGTGGTGGTTGTGGTGATGAGCCGGAGGAATGCTGCTGGTATTGAGAGCTCTTTGCTGTGTCACACATTCCTGTATTTTTTGCAGTCACATTAGGATCTGAAGGAATTAGCCTCAGGAAAGCTCAGAGTTTATTTCAGGTGGGTAAACTCTGTTTTCTGCTCTTTTGGTCAGCGGTGGGAAACATTCATAGCGATTGAAGAAAAGATCACTGGGCTAGATAAGAATTTGTTATCTTCCAGATGGCAGGTTATGAAAGCAGGGAAGGGGGCTGCGTCTGTCAGGTGTAGGGTAGGAATGACAAAGAAATTTAACTCCGTTCCAAAAATGTTAACCATATTGTTCACGCTCACCAGCAAGGGGGGCCTGTGGCTGCTGTGAGATTAACCTTGTGACCCCGACAAGGGTTTAGACCGGCCTGTCAAAAGCATTATGCTTGAAAGCAGTAATCGTCCTTTAGTAGAAGAACAGTTCCTTTGCCTGGTTTCTGCTGCCCACCTATGGACTGCATTTTGGCTGCAGCACCACCTTTAGGAAATGGTGAGTAGTTTAATGATTAACAACAGCAGATTCCTAAAGGCTGTGCACAGCCTCTTTACTGGGGTTTAACTCACCCTGAAAAAGTAGCCTGATGTAGAACTCTGCTTATCTGGTAAAACAATGATTTTCCAGAGGGCTGTTACGGGGATGGTAGTAGTCTGTAAATCATTTCAGAGCATGTAAATACTTTTATTAAAGGAATTTGGGAAGGTCTGAGCTTATATTTACAAGCAGACTCAAGAGCTAAGTTTTTAGAATGGCTGTGCTTCTGATTATGGTCATCAATTTTGGATCAGGCTGTTGATCATCCTTGAAAGACACTGGTCTGAAGAGTTGCAGCACTGAAATCGTTGCAGCCTCGGTGGTCCAGAGAAGTGCTATTAGGAGGCAGTAGCAGCTCATGCAGCTGTAAAACGTGAGCGAGCTGTTGGGCCCAGAGGCTCTTCAACAGGTTTGCAGAGAGTCTTCAGCCGCTCCCGAGTGCTCAGCTTCCATAGCTTCGTGGAGCTGTGGCTGCTCTGCCAAGTCTCCCAGCAAAAGTTACAACTGTAATCGTTTCCCAGAGTTGTGGGGTTTTCACATTCTTTGTTGGCAAGTTCTCTGTAAGATAAAGCGTAAAGCGATTTAGTATCTCATTCAGTAGGCCAATTCACTACAGTATTGCTCTGGTTCAAATATTCTCTCATGACAGTATCACAGCATGTATTTGTAATAAATATGCTCTGAACACTTGTGAGCAATAACTAATATAGGCAATAGGATATATGCATTGTGGCCATAAAAAAACAGTATCAGAGTAGATGACGAGCATTTTTTTAAACAAGAAATGCTCCTTTAATAATATTATTTCATATGGAAACCCCTGCAGAAACCCTGCAGCCACGGCAGACTACTTACACAGTTTCCAGCAAACATCTGGGTCCTTGTTGCATCCACTTGTCTAACTTTTAGTCTTTCTGTCCCCACATGCTGTGTGGATGCTGAGAGTGACATTTGGGAACATCGGGATCGAACACACCTCATGCTTCTTTTTTGTATAACATAAAGGAGAAAGACAAAGGATGTCGTTTCCACTTCTCAGGAGCACTGTGCCTGTTCATACCAGTAAAGCAGCCTGGAATTACAAATTCCTACTGTTGCTGACTACCTATACCCTAGGAGAAGCTAAACCAGTGGTACTCTACTTAGTTCCCCTTTTGCATTTTCCATGCTGGCAGCTTCGAGGTGCTTGATTTAGCCCTGTGTTTATTTTGACGGGGATGCTGTCACCTGCTTTTTGCAATCAATAGATGTTCCCAGTGTGATCGTAATAGGGCACGTTCAGCTGCAATCTCCCTTGGGACTGGTGAGTATCTCTCTCCTAGCCTTCCAGGACAAAAAACTGCAGCAAAGCCATTCATCTCAGGGCACTGGCATTACACCACAGGGGGAGGTGCGGAGTTTTTAATGCATGAAGTCACTGCCATTCACAGGGAACTAATGAAAACACTGTCTTTAGCTATGTTTAAAATCCTCGGATGCCTCTGTGCGTGCGTGTGCACTGAGGGGCAGATGAATGATACTGTGAGGTCTTTGATACCTTTTTGAATGAGGCTAATTGTCTCTGCATAATTTTTGGACAAGCCTGCAATAATGATGTTTGGTTGCTGTGCGGGATTAGCATGTTTAGCAATAGGAGAAGGAGAAAAAGGGAGAGATGGCATCCAGTACCTAGGTGATGGGCCCGGCTCAGTGACATGCATCTGAATGAGACATGCCTATTTAACCCTGGAATCATTTTTCTAGCTAATCATGGAATGTGCATGACATTTGTTATTACTGACATTATAATGCATCCATTCACACTACTAGAACTGCTAAGCTGTTCCCACTGAAAGTAATGGGAGCTTTGTATAAGCTGAAGGAAAGCAGAACTGGGTCTCACTAGAGCAGGTCAGGAAGTTTCTCAGCTTCATTTCTAGGGAGCTGGATAACTGAAGCAGAAGCCCTCCTGCTGCTGTTTTGGTAGGGACACAAGGGCAGACTTAAGGTTATATGCTTTATATTCATCTCTATAGCCACATTATAAGGTTGTTTTAAGAGTATCTTTGAATTTACTGGCTTTCAAGCATGTACTTGTCTGTCATTCTGTTTGATTTTGCTTTATCTTTATTACGGAGAACACCGTAACTCAGTTTTCATTCCCACCATAAGCACTGTGTGATCACACCATCACCTTCCCGCATGACAGGTGAGACAGGAGGCTGCGGGAGCAACCTTGGCCCTGGTCCTCCTGAAATCAAGAGGAGTTCTTCCATCTGCATCCATCAGCTTCTGTCACTGTCACTGACCGTGACCAGAATGCTAGCCATTTTGCTTACTGATTTTGCACTGGGTAAAAGCATCACTGCTGCGCTTGACTTGTCTGCCTCTCAGAAGTGCTACAGAAAACGTCTGATATAATTTGACAAGGTCCCGGTACTGAAAGACATGAATAGAAAGAAGCGTGGCCCAAAACGTTCGACACAACTCACTGATGTGCATATGCATCTTCAGGCACCCTATACATGTTTGAAAAACTGGGCCAAAATGTATTAGGACAAGATGTGAGTATTAAAGCACTCTGCAGTCTGCAAATAGGTGTGGAACTGGGATGCCTGTGCTGTTGCACAACCAAAGAGCACTGTAAAGATTGTTCTGAACGCTGCGTATTTTCCTCTTGCCTTTTTTTACTAGCCTTTGAAATACCTCCACCAGTTTCTTGTTAGGAACAGAAACTAGGCTTGTGGAACAGATACATTTCCGTTGTTCCTCAATCAACCTGGCATGTGAGTGATCTGATGATGAGATTTTCGTTAAACTCAAGGTGTTGTTAGGGAATTGATTAGTCCCTGCAATGCCCTGGTGTGTTCCATTTCTGCACTTTATGTAACTGAATTTAGACAGCCGTCTAATAAATGGATTTTAAATGTAACAATAACATGGCTCTCCCTTTTTGCAGCTGGTGGCAAACCTCCAATTCCCCTCTCGGTATTCACTACCTGTAGAACGCAGCAAAGCTTCGGGGACCAGAACAGTCTTTTTTTAACTTTTACACAGCGGTAGGTCTACATCAAGTCACGGCTCCTTCTAATCAATATGAAGCCGTATCTCCTGAGGATACAGCGCTGTGGAATGGAGACGGTGGGTATGAACTGAGCGGCGGCTCCTGCCAGGGCTGTGGCTGCGCTGCGAGGGCAGGGCGGGAGAGGAGGGGAAAATGGGGCATGAAGGTGCAGGCCCGAGCCAGGCAGCCTTTGAGGGAGTCAGGCAGCCCGCCCTTTGAAGTCAGGGAACAGTTTCCAAGTGCCACTTGTGCCCCCGGCTCAGTTTGCATACATGGCATTACATCACCCAACAAAGCGGCCTTCAGCCAAAGCGGCACAATGGCGGGGCCTGGCTGGGCTCAGTGGGGGGCTAACAGTTGCCCTGGGAACGCCGCATTCCGGCATCAGCTGCTAATGTGCAAAGCATGCTGCTGGGGGCTGGCCCGAGCAGAGCATGGGAACGTTCTTGCATACTTTATGAGACAGAAACAAACCCACTTTCAGCAGAACAACGGCAGGCGTAATCCCCCCCTCCTCGCCCCACCGCCTTCGCCCACCCCTCTGAAACCAAAACGCGCCAGACCGTTGTGTGAGGGCTGGGAGGTTCATACTCTGGGGTATTTTGCCAATAAAATGAACCCAAGATACGTTCTGAGCCAAGAGTGAATTTTCCACGTCTCGGGAGATGAATGGCCTTAGTGTTGACTGTCTTAAGTGTAATTTCATGGTCTTTTAGGCCAGTGCATCAGGCAGCCTTGGCCAGGCCCTCCCATGGAAGGTTAACACCTGGGACGAGTGGAGCCCCAGCTGACCTAACGTCGTGAAACAACCGTCTGTCTTCCTCAAGCCTTCCTCTCTTTTTCCGCACTGGCAGCCTACCGCTCGCAACGATAGCACCACATTACCCTGTTGCCCCCAGAGCCCCTATTCACGCTGAAGCGGCCTGCTTTTTTACCACCAGGTGGTAGTTCTGGGTACCAACACAGGGCTTCGAGGGGAAAAAAGCGAGACCAAGGAAGGCAAAATGGCGCTGAGGCCTTCTCACTGCAGGGTTTAGGAAGCGTGAGTGCATCCGTATGTGCATGCGTGGGCTTCTCACCTTACCCACCTCTGAGGGGCAGAGCTGGCTTCAGCAGAGGCAAAACTGGTTCATCTTTGACTAAGGAGAGGCTAAACAGTAACCTCACTGGGCAAGTAATTCCAGGCACAGCCTCCATGTCTCTGCTCGTTGATGCAGCAGAAGGATCAGTGGTGTGGAGATCCTGTTAGCAGGGTGCATTAGCGAGCCCAGTTTTAATACTGTCCGTGGTCCTCTAATTATACAAGATGTCCACGTGCAGCAGAGTTACTTGTGCTTTTTTCTTCTGCATACAGAAAAACATACAGCATCACCTGTGTAAGGCAAGATGCAGGCGCGCAAGGCAGCTCGCATCCTTTCGCAGATGCTTTTGGTGAGGAGTGGAGCACCGAAGTACCCCAAACCCGCACGGTGTTTGCTTCAGAAAGCACCTTTAGGAGAAACGATGGGCAGGGTTTGTGTAGCTGGTTTGCAGTTGGCCGTTGGGGCTGCAGGTCCAGTCTGCCACTGACAATGGTTCTCAGATACTGCAACTCAGTGCCCCTTGATGCGACTACTGGAAATAAATTTGGTGACAGGCCTTTACCTGCTGGTAATCCAGTAAATAGTGTTTGTTCCTAAACCAAGATTTTGAGAGACAGCTAGTGCTGCAGCAGCACATGGCAAACTCTTTAAAGGAACATCAGTTTCAAATCTCTCCGTCCCATCCGTGCTGTGCTGGTGCTAATAGCTGCATGTTGTACACCAGGCTCTTTTAACTGAAGATTTGAGAGAAGGTTTGCTTTTGTCTCCTCAGTTTGCTTACTTTGTAAACATGATGTTATGCATTGTCAGTTCAGCTATTTCCCCCCCTGCAGTCTTGTTCTGGAGATTCTTTATATCTTGTTTTCACACAGCATCTGAGGAAAGAAATTCATGTGCCATATGCCTGTGAAACTTATAGTTAGTGAGAGGGCTGGATAGTAGATACAGCACTTACTGCTACTTCAAACTATTTTTTTTTTAATTCCTGTGGCATGAGGATGAAGCATTTTGATCTAATGAGAGCCCTAAAGCTGGATTTACAACATCATCAAGCTATGGTCTGGATTCTTCTTGGGGCCCTGAATAGCCTGGGACACAGCTGTAGTAAATCCCTTCCATCTCTAGTTCAGTGCTTTCAAACTATGGTGGTCATGACTGAATACCGCTTTGTTCCTCGCCTTCTGACACAGCTCTTCATGCAGTTGCTCCTCAGTTGAGTGGCTGCACATGTTTTTGCAGGCTGCCTTCCCCACGATGGAAGGATTCCTGAGCTGTGAGACACCAAGCTTGGCCATTTGCAGCAGTACACAGATGTCCTACAAGAAGTCTGGAAGCAGTCCAGCGATGTTTACACTGTACTGAATTCGAGTTAACAGTTTCAGATGTCTCTGCATCACGTTACCCATTATGTCTGAGTCTGTTCCCATGGGTAAAGGCAGACCCAAAGTGTATCTTGCAGTGCTCACAGCACTCCCCAAAGGAAAAGGCCAAGTAGCACGCAAGGTGGGCCTGTCCTCCAGGACGCTCTGTCCCCAAGCACCTGCAGCCTCAAGGATTGATCCTGTTCAGAGTGCAGGCTGAGAGCAAAGTCTCCAGCTGCCAGTCCCGCTCCCTGCCTCCTTAAGATGTCTCCACACCACCACCTAAGCCAGAGTCAGGAAAAACATGGTGTCTTTCAAAGAATCAGCATATGCAGATTTTCAGCTGGAGGTCCTTCTGTTCACCGCAGCCTTTTTGGCTGTCCATTGCTGCAAGAACAGCTACTACGATTCAGAGCTGACCGAACTGTGCAGCCCACCCCAGGGCTGGAGCGGCTGGCTGCGTCGGCTGTTGCATTGCTGAAGTCCAGCTTTGGCTGCAGTGCTGCAGGGAGTAGGGACAGACAGCCCAGAGAAAGCCCACCAAAATGTAGAAGCAAACTTCAGCGCAAAATTTAGAACCTGCTTTGCTTAACTGTGTGAATGAACCGCTCCAGTCCCAGCATTTCTCTGCATGGAGAGACTGGGCTGGGCCACGGCTGAGCTGTTTGCTTTATGGGAAAGTTATTACTAAGGGACTGCACGGGGCTGAAGGGCTGAGTAAAGGAGGCAGTCCCACCAGTTCTGGGAGAAATACCACTCCACTCCATCAGTGAAGGTGAATGCACCATTGCTGAGAACATTGCACAAGCACATCCCCTCTTGGCAAATAAAAGTCCGTCTTTATCGCACTCTCTGGAATTTTGTAGTATTTAAATCTCCAGTTCACGTAGCAGGGTCTCTGATATTCCTGAGCCACTGACTAAAGTAAATCCAAAACAGATTTTGTTTGGCTTTCTCATGCCTCAGTAGTCCCCAAAAGGTGTTTTTATTATTTTAAGTATTAGGCCTGTGCATGGGAAAGAATTTTGTTAGTTCAGCTCTACCACTCCCTAGGAGTTTTCTTGGCTCTCTCAGCGTCTCCTTACCCTCAGGCTGCTCATATCTTTCAGCAGATCTCACTACTGGACTCAGCAACTCTCCTCGTCTTTCCCTGCTTTTCAGTGCAGATCCCGGCAGGACTGAGCACCCGCCACCCTCACCAGGCAGGAGAGCCCGTGGCCTCTCACAGGGAGGGGTCTGCTCTTTTCAAGGGCAGAGACTGTAAGGGCGAAACTCTTGGCCGA
The DNA here is from genome assembly GCA_013401275.1 of Pandion haliaetus. Taxonomy (NCBI): domain Eukaryota; kingdom Metazoa; phylum Chordata; class Aves; order Accipitriformes; family Pandionidae; genus Pandion; species Pandion haliaetus. The sequence continues at coordinate 18,962 of VYZV01008758.1, forward strand.
GTGTAAAAGCCAGTACAAAGTTTGTACACTACTTAGGTCCCCAACAGATTTCAGGCTCGATCTCAAACAGTATGTAATTAATATATAAGACTTGTGCTGGCCTTCTGCATACTAGTGAAATCCACTGCTTGCCCTTCATTAAAATACACTGCTTCTTGCATGTTCTGTCTCTTGTCTGAATAATAACAGTGCAGTGTAGTGCTTTTCTCTGGCTAACCGGCAAGGAGACCACACTGCATTTTACCCCCATGTGAATTTTTTTCCCCCCAGTTTTGGAATACTGAGTGGTAGGTGAGCTGCAATGGAAGAGGCAGGCAGATGAATTCAAATGGGAAATAAAGAGCATGTTTGAACATTCAAGCACATTCAGGTAAAGCTATCAAATACTTTTGGAGGCGGAAGGCCAAAATGTTGTTCAGTAGTTTCTTAAGGTCTGCACGAGTCCAATCTACTGAAATCAGTTGTGAATACTGCAAGAAGACATGCCATAGGCAAACAGAGTATTGCAAGCCTATCCCTTCCTATTTTTATTTATATTACCTGAACGATACGCCTCAGTTCAGCAGAAAGCATCATGCTGAGATTTCTCCTGGGCTCCATTAGCTTGTCAGTCACCAAACAGGAAGCAACAAGCTGCCCTCGGTCCCGCCACTCTTTGTCGGAGCTGGCCGCGTTCACAACATGGGCACAAAGATGAGGCAACCCTCTTTTGTTGAGCATGTCCAGGTGCTCTTTGCTCACCAGACTCCTGCTGTGACTTTATCTTTTGTCAGCTGGAAGCCTGGGCTCTCACAAGGCTGAGCTGATCAGGTCAGGCAGAACAAAGAATAAATGTGGGTGAAGTGATGAAATGCAAGGGAGGGTAGAAAAGCTGGTGGGTCTTTTGAAACACTGGTCCTCTGGTATCACCAGGGCAGCGTCTGGAAGATTATTTGCAAAGGGTGGAAAGAGGCAAAGAAAGAAAATGCCAAGCGATGCGGTGTTACTGGCAGAACAGTCTCAGCTCAGGGAATTCTTACTTACTTTAGTTTATTGCCAGTTAACACAAGCTTCTAATCACCGATTCGGATGCTGAGAAAAAGAAAACATGAACAATTAAACAAACACTTGGGTAATCAGCTTTCTTTACTCTTCCCCAGGCACAACTTGAGTTAAATACCTCCATCCTTCCTAGTCTCACCTCCCCGTGTTTTTGCTGTGGCTTACACTGAGTAACCCCAGAGGTTTGGGCTGTGTACATAATGGTTTCGGTCTGCTGCTCTTCCATGCTCCTTACTGGGGTTCCTTTGGTCGTCTGACATTCTTAGTGGTTTTCCTCGCTCCTTCGTGCTTCTTACTGGTTTGCCTGATGACCACAGTCCCTCAGGGCTGTCCCTGCCCTGGCGCTGGTCATCCACAGCCACAGTCCCACAGGGATGTCCCACAGGGATGTCCCTGCCCCATGTAGGTCGCCTGCGGGCTGCAGGGTGTCCCCTTTTTGACATGGAGGTCCTCCCTCCAAGAGTGCGTCTCCAGCCCCACGTCTCCACAGCTGTCTTTCCCTCTGTCTGTCTCCCTAAGAGCGTCCCCTGCGCATCTCCTGTCTGCAGTGGCTGCTGGTCTTCCTGAAATATGTCTGAGCCAGGGTGCTGTGGGATCCTCTGCCTGGCTGAGCTCTGGTGCGTGATGGCCACCCGCACTGGTTTCAGGGGTGGCTGGACCCAGCTGTGGCTGGCGTTCGGCAGCTCGTGGCTTCCCTCCCCACCACAGCCCCCGCTGCTGGAACCCAGCCCTGCATGCCCCACGCATGGGGAAACATATCTCAAGTGAGACTGCGAGACAAGGAAACTGTTTTTTTTCAGGGAGTGGGCAGACAGTCGAAAAGGGATGCAGCATGCAAGGAAGGCATATGAGGAGTAAAGGTATAGCTGAAATTCATCTCTCCTTGTACAGATAAATGTTTACTGCTCCCTGTGTAATACAGGACTATTCAGTGAAATGGAAAAGGTCACCCCAAAAAACTTTGAAAAGGTGACCCCAAAACTCCTGCTGTAAAGTAAAAGGCTTATGTGGTATTAGGGAACAAAAAAGAGCAGGAAAGAGATCTCTTCCTCCCCGTGATGGTCTGTCTTCTCCTGCCAACTTCTATTTTCCATGCATTTACTATACTGGTGGGAACACCAAGGATCCTGCTGCAAATGATCCTACTGCCACATCCTATTTATGTTTGCCTCCTGTAAGGGATGAAAAGGCGAAGAGCACCTTGGCCCTGCTGCAGGAATCCCAGGCATCCCTGCCCCGGTCTCCACCTTCTTTTGTGGAGAGCTCGCCAAGGGTGCTGACGGCCCCGAGGGGAAGGACAGGGAGGATCCATCACAGGGACTTTTAGTTCTTCACCCGAGTGAACTGGCATGACCTGTCATCACAGCAAATGTCCTTCATGAATGGTAGGGAAGACCAAGGTCCCCAGTGGAGTTGTAATATGCTGAGTTTGCTCAAGTATGACAGAGATCGCTGTTAGGAGTTGTAGACCAGCAATAGCTCCTGTGGTTGAGAAGCAAATGAAGGGTCAGGTACATGTGAGGAGCTATAAAAACAAAGAAAAAAGCAAGTAAAATGCTTTGCGTTCTGTCACACAGAGAGAAATAGGACTGCAGGTGTGAAAAGGGGGACAGGGGAGGGTGAGTTTTGTTGCTATGGCCAAGGTCCTGATTTTACAGTGCAGAATTGCTCTCTAGGACTGCAGGACCTGTAGTGAAAGTTGGCACAGGATCAGTACCCTCCTGGAGTGGGAGCGTTTGACCAGGTTCCTGAAAATAGGTCTAGAAAGCAGTTCCGTTCTTACACATCTTCATCCATGCGTGAAAGGTCTCCATAAGCAAAGGCAGAGTATTGACAATGAAGTGGCTACAGCAATCCCAGCCGATATGGTAGAGGGTTGTAGCAGTAAAACTTCCAGTAATCTCTGCCTTGCTCCCACTATTTCACCACTCCCATGTCAGCTTCTGATGAATAGTCCATGCCAGCCTAAAAGCCTCTCCTACATCACAGAATTGCTTTTCCATTTTTTATTTATGAATAATGTAAGAAGTTGTGTATGTATGCCATAAAAATAATGGAGTGAGAGAAAGATGTTGTTACCTAGGTTGTAATTCATCCTGGGGATCCTGATGGAGTCACTACCTCTCAGACTCCCCTTCCAGGGTTTGTGATATAATCAGAGGGCCTGGACTTGCTCAGTCCCTGCCTGGTACAACCTAGCTACGCCTGGTTGTGAGTTGGTTGGTTTAACACCAGTCCGCCACAGTGCAAAGCTGCAAACCGTAGACACAAGCTACCATTGCACTCTGTGGTGGAAGCAGAGAAGACAAAGCCCCAGTGAGCCTGGCAGAGCCCTGGGATGGGCTTTCAAGGAGCTCTGCTCTCTGCAGGCGCCCCTGATGCAAAGAACAGAAATGCCCAAGGAGGCTGGGTGCTTAGCTTGGGCTGGAAATTACGTTGCAAGCTGAGTCTTTAGCAAATGTACCCACGAAAGCCGGGGCTGCTCTTTCTTCATTCTTAGCTCGGGAAGGACAGCATCAAACAAATTTATCTTTGTAATTTCTCTTTTTTTATACCTCATAGATTTAGTCTCTCCCTCTCTATAGGATTCTTCTCTGCTTTGTCCCTCAGGTAACAAAATATGTGACCAGGGACAAGACTTGACTAGCTTTTGCTCTCTAGAAGTTAAGCACTTTGTGCTACTTGTCTGCCTTACTTTTTAAATCAATGAAGACAAAAGCCTCCTTCAGAAGGCAAGTGAGCCTGTGCTAAAGTAGGTCTAACGTGTGTGGGAAGAACTGTCCTTTTGAGGTGCCTTTGTGTCCATTGGGTGTAGATGAAGCTAGATAAACATCCACATTTTTAGATGGCTTAAGGAACTGTTGGTGCCTGGAGAAAGGCAGATGCTGCTTTCATAATCTGAGGAAGTAACAAGGCCATCCATCATCCTTTTGTACATGCCACCTTCACGGCCTTTTGTGAGGATGGAAGGAAAGTCCCAGCAGAGGCAAAGGGCATTACTGGAGCCTGACCAGTATCACAGGCAGCGCTGGGCACCTTCAGGCTGCATCGGTGACTGGGTCTCCTATGAAACTGGAAGGGGTGGTAAAGCAGTGTGGGTATCCCATTGCACATCAGAGCGGAGGGCTGAATGAATTTGAAAAATGAGGTGCAAGATGATGACAGTCAGCTCGCAGCTGGCCCTGCTCTACACACAGGTTGGCCGGGGATGCTGCTGTTCTGTAGTCCAGGAAGGAAATATGAAGGATATGTGGAGCAATTGTTACTGGCCTGGAGCTGAAGGGTGCTTAGGGATATGGTAGCACTTTAAATTGAATATTTCACCTTATATAAAGCATTTCTTTCATGCCTTATGCTTAGTATTTATCAAAACTTTATCAGTTTATGAAGTTTAAAAAGCCAGTGTGACTCAGTTCTTTTTTAAAGATATTTTTGTCTGAAGTTTAGATTTTGCAGAGGCAGAAGAAAACGTTTGTTTTTACAGTCACAGACCTCAAAGACAGCCAGGTGGGTTTTTCTTGCTGCTTCATTGTGATTCATACTTTGTCAGTGGAGCTGAAGAGAGTCACAACTGTTCCTGGCTATGTTGGAGACAATAACTGTTGCGCAAAGCCCAGAGTAGGATCTGTATACTATTTATGTATTCACATACTTAAGTAGAGTTGTAGGTAAGCTCTAACGAATTAAAGAAATACCTGTGGTTTGACCACTAGGAATGCAATGAATGTCCATACACAACACTCCCCTCCCTACCCCTCTTTGCATTCAACATACAAGTCAACCTCTTCTTGCCTCACACCAAGAGATAGATGTTAAGCTACGGATCCTGTTTAACAGAGAAGTTTCCAGGCTTTCTGTTCCCTCGCCTTTTGGTTGCTCTTCAAAGCTTGAGATAAAAGCCTCCAGCAGAAGCTGCCTGCCATGCTCTGCCGCTGTACCTGTCTGGTGAGATGAGGGCTACGTGCGGTCGGGAGCAGTGCTGTCGGCACTGACATCCCGCCCGCAGAGAATGGATCCGTCCCAAGTGAGCCGAGCGCGAGAGCCTTTGGCACGGCTGTGGGATGGCCCCTGGGTGAAACCCTGCCTCGCTCAGCCTGTGGAAAACCTCACTGATGGCAGAGGGGCCAGAAGGAGCCCAGTGAAGGCTCGAGGGCCATAGCTGTTCTTGCAAATTAAAGATGCCCAGGGCTGTCTTCTGCCCCTGGAGCTGACTGGCACAGTCTGGAGACACCCGAACTGCTCAACTCCTTGCGTCCAGAACAGGGTGCTCTCAAACCTGGGCTCAGAAGCTGCCTGGGAGAGTGCTCCCGGGCCTCGGCCGGGCCCTGCCCAGGGCTCACCCTGCGGGCAGCTGGTGGGTGAGCCGTGCGGACAGCCGAGGTGCAGCACCGAGCTCTGCGCCGGTGTCCGTGTAGCCTGACTGCAGCTGACATTTTAAAGTAATAACAAAGCAGGCAAAAAGACGTGTAATAAAAACACCCCAGCAACTTTCAGATTTTCTTTGGAGATGATCCTATAATGGGCCAGATGACTAATTTGGGGTACTGAAGCTTTGGTTGCCTTTGCCCAGAACTGAGCTCCTTTGTTACCTGTGATGCTTCAAAACAGCCTACACGGTGTGTTGAAGCACAAAACTTTCAAGCCTCTGAGTATTTAAATAGTAAGTCCTTGGAGCCTCACGGACTTCATGGATTTGTTAAAATGACAGTTATTTGGACTGGGGTTATCTAACCTGCTTGTCACCTGGGAGGTGTGAAGACTTGACACTCCCGTTACTCAGATTGTGATAGTTTTTCAGATACCGATCGGTATAAAAATAATGAGGCTGGAGTCAGAACAGCTTCTGAGCAAGTTACATTCAAGGGCTGGTGCACAACGTGCTGTGAAACCAGTTTTGAGATGGTGTAGATGCTCAGTCGGGAGCGGGAGGAGGATGAGAGCAGAGTCTGAATGTGCTTGTCAGGAGAAGCCAAATGGGGTGTGAAACCTAGCTTTGAGCTTTCACTGTCCTGTTATATCTGGGGACGGGAGGGGGGT
>VYZV01008758.1:25082-39049 GCA_013401275.1 Pandion haliaetus
CAGGGTGGGGGGAGGCCGGGGGGGGGCTGAAATGAGGTCTGACCGGGACAGGACGAGCTGGCAGTGGCCCAGCTCTACGTCCCTGAAAGCAGCACCCGCTCAGCCCCTCTTGCCGGGGGTGGTGAAGATAACACTGAAAAGCCATTGCAATGGTCACTGCAGGTGCTCCAGGTTACACCGTATAGCAGCTCCTCGGCATATACAGTTCCCCCACCCATGTACACTGTACAGGGGGTCTCTACCCCCTACAAATTCTGTCCGTGGTTACACATGGCCTCTTCCCAGATGCAGCTGCAGGACCATAACTGAAATAAAAGTAACTTTAAAATATTATGTTTAAAGATGTTAGGAAAGCCACACAATTTAGAAGCCAGAGATAGGGCTCTCTTCAGTTTTTGGCTGCTGAGGAATTAAATGAAATTAAATTAAATTAAATCCCTCTGGGAGTCTTGCAGGTGTAAGACATGGTCACCCACAGATTCAGCTCAGTTTAAGGAGTTCAGAAAGATGTGCAAAAGAAGCTCAGACCTGAATTTGTCATAGTTATAGTCTTCCTTTTTTTTTTTTTTTTTTTTTTTACAGCGCAGGTAAAGATACATATATTTTTCCAGTGCCTTTGCTGAAGGCTTTTCTGTTCAGCTTCTCCCCACAGCTCTCTGTGATTTGTGCCTGACACAGGGCTGACGCATTTCACACTGAACAACACTCTCCAGGGCTGCAGTGGAAGAGGAGGAGAGAAAAAAGTCTCTTCTGCGGAATAAGGAGAGATTGCTGACAGCCGGTGAAAACCGTGTGAGCAAGGACTGGGCTTTGTAAACCCGCGAGCCAGCAAGCCGCCCCGATGCGAGTGTGTGGCTCCACGCACGTGCCCGTGCATGCTGCCAGGGACGAGGACGTACAGACCCAGAAGCACACCCTGTCTTTGGTGCCATCCGTTTCTCGCACAGGTCTCCCCTGCCTCCACTCCCACAGATGTCTACCCAGGACAGGCGCAAATGCTTTCTATTCCTACGAAGGCTCCCAGGGAGAAGGAGGGGAGCTGAACATTCCGCCTTCCCCCCATGCCCACTGCCAGGTCTGCTGTAGGGGTGAACAGCATCATGCCAGGGGCAACCCCGCGCTCCGGTGGCACTGCACTGGGGCCTCAGCCCCCCAGGCAGTCCTGCTAAATCCACTCGTGAGACCAGCTCTTTAAAGCACTGGTGCACATCCAGTTTTGTCAGAAACTCTGTGGTTAAAATTAGAGAGAGAAAGCGCAGGTTTGATGATGCAGCTGTGCCCGTGTAGGAGCTCTTGGCCAGCACGGCTGTGTCTGTCAGGGAACACTGTTGTTCACACCTTTGACAGATGTAGCTTTGCCAAGCAGAAGTCTGTGCTGTAGACCTGGCCTCACTCCGTCCTTCGTGTTTGAAATGTGCTCTGAGAACCACAGGTATTTTTCACACAAGATAAGAAAGCAGAGGAGGCGGCTGAAACAATGGGCAGTTGTTTTCCACTCAGGATGGTATTGTTCAGTGGGTTTATCTTATTCGTATTTTTATCACATCACCTCTCAAATGTATCTGTACTACCTGCAATATCTCGGGAAAAAAAGAGAAGAACTTGGAAAAAGGAAGGTTTGGAGTCACTTAGCCTGTTCAGCTATGGGTCCAGACAGCCCAGCTCCTGCGCTGGCAACCCTGTTCTCACCAAGAAACTTCCAGCTTTGAACGAGCAGTGGGCAGAGGAGCCACGCCGCAGTGCTGGGGTGGGCAGAGAGCGTCCGGCGGCTGTGCTCCAGCCGTGGCAACCCACAGTGCACAACTGGGCTCTGCGAGGGTGAGCACTGGAACAAACCTCCCTCTCACCAGCACTGTGAGCACCCTTCCATGTTTAAATAACCGGCGGACCGACAAGAGGGGGGAGAAACCCCAGTTACAGAGCGTTGCCTTTGCTGTCTGTGCTGTGTACCTGATACCCATTTCAGCTATTGGAGGTGGAGGGAAGGAAGAGGATAATAAGAAATAAAGAAGTGTAATAAAACTCCAAACAGGCACATTACTGAAAGAGAACAGGGAAAGCATAGCCATCCTGGGTGCAATAAATCTTATCTTTAAATACTTTGAGCAGCTTTCTCACAATGATGGATCCCTTGGAGAGACTTAAACTAGAATAGTTAGTTGGGGAGCTAAAGTCCTCATCTGAAATCAGCTCTCAAAAGCAGAGCTAACACCCTGTCTGTATTACAATTCAAACTGAACCTGGCTCGGCAGTAACACATGTCTCCAGGGTGACTTTGTAGGCATATATTTCCAACAATACTATAAACAGCAGAAGGTTAGAATGGAGGAGCCTCTGACGGTGTTAGCATGCTGGCACAGACAGAGTTACAGGCAATCTGAGGCCAACACTTGTCAGCCTTTCTGAGAAAATCACATGTATATACTTTAAGACCCCCAAAAATACACAAAGGAAACATTTAATAGACACAGTCCCATGCTTCCCAGAGAATTCTGATACAGAACACATTCTCTAGCTTACATATAGACACCTGTAATGCTCAAGTCATGCCTGTGTCTGATTAGAAGCTGTGACCTTTCCTATTCCAGTAGCAAACTTAAAGAAAAACAATGGAGAAGTTTAGACAGGAGAGCCAGCACACTGCCGTGCCAGGAGAAACACTCTCTGCTGCAATCACGTAGCGCCAATAGTCCCTTCTGTCAGATCTGGGCTGGGTCTGACCTCGGGAGCCCAAATTCATCACTCCCACCAGCACTAGCAACAGCACCTGATGAAGATGCTCCTAGCTCCAGCTGTGTGCTCCTAATTTTGCCAGGGAGCATCCCTCCCTCCAGGGCAGTGGCAGGACGGATGCTATGCTTGCTCCTCAGCTGGCATTGCTCAATCTATTTTAATAATGACTGACTGAATTAATGTGTTAAATTAATGCTTTGAGTAGCGAACAGGGCAGTTCAGCAGGGGACAGGCTACCTGTTCCACTATCTCTGCTTCTGCAGGAACATCGATCTCTAAGAGATTGGGACAGGGACCGACAGCTTGTGTCGTCGTGTCTGACAGCAACTCTCTGAATGAGAGCGCTGGGATCAAGCCACTATGGCCAGCATTGGTCTTTACGTGTGATCACAGCAGTGGGGCAGGGAAACAACTGCAGGCGGTCACATCCTGAGCTATAGCAGCTTTACCTGACCGTGACTGCAGATGAGAGCTGTAAGTCCCACTACAGGCAATGCATATTTTGCCATAGGGTTTAACTGAGATATGGGTAAGACTCAAGAGGTGTGGCTTTTGAATGTTTCGAAAGACTTTCCTTCTCAAAATAACCCCCAAAAAAGGAAAATCATATGTGCTCAGTAGCTATTTTTTTCCAGGAATGACATAAAGCCTTCTATGAGAACTGCATCAGGTTCACAGGTTCTGGCTTGCATGGGGGCTTTAGCTGATTCACAGTTTGAAGACATATAGTTTGCTTTTACAACTATATGAGAAGTTTGTAAAATTTCTATTTGGGCCTCAGGAGGAGCTATTGCCACAATGTGGGATGTCGTAGGATCATGGTACAGGTTACTTTTCCACCACTCCTCCCTGACACCTGCGTAGGCACTGCCAATACATCTGAGGAACTGCTCTACCCCCAGCATCTGTGAGAAAGTTCTCCCCATCAAATGTGATGGGTTCGGAGTTTAAAGAACTACAGCAGCACATGCTCTGGGGCACAGATCATCTGCTGAAACAATACTTGCACTCACGTCTCTAATTCTCCTACCTGATAATCATGAACACTGTAGGAAGACTGGTTTATTCCATGCGCAGACATCTTTGTTCCATTTTTGTACAACCTGTCTACATGGCACATACATGTGCAGCTACCGTGTGAGCACATTAGGCAAATGACATGGCTGGCTTAGTAAAACAAACACAGCAGCTCTTTTCTATATCTTAGTGTAGCTGTATTTTACTAATATTTCTTATGTCTTAACAAAGACATCTCTGACCAGGAATGTTAAAACATTGCCTCCCACTCCCATGACACAGGCTGCTGAACGAAGCTGAATGACTAAAATGAGGTGCGTTGAAAGAGAAATTTTGAAAATTTTGTGGGAGACAGAGAGAGTTGTTATAGGCCTCCAGAAATCAAGAGCAAACGCTCTGCATTTTGTTGCAACAGCAAAATCTATACGATGTGCCTTCCAGTACTGTGTGGCTACTGCCCAAAGGGCTCTGCTGATGGGTTCTAGCTGCCTGGTGTGAAAGTAGCTCTCCCAGACTTGAAACCAACAGATTTGTTCAAATATTACATCTTTGCATGCAGAATGGTGTGAGGCTTTTTTCCTCAGAGCTGGAACTCAAAAGTTTGGAGCAAGAATGTGCAAGGGCAGCTTGGTTCAAGTGTGTTTGATTTGGGTTTTGCCCTTCCTTAGGCAAGATGAGTTAGTTCAGTAACTAACTTCATTACAATCAAAAGTTGGCGGCCAAATGCGCTAGAGGTGTACTTATTTGTTAAATAAATACAGGGAATATGCTTCACTGATTCACCGCACCCACACGAAGCTCTCAGTAATTACAGGCTTGTTGCCAGACAAGCTAGGGTTGTTGGGGGTTTTTTTTTGCAAACAGAGGTCTTATTCATAAGTCATAAATAACTGGCTTTGGTGGAGGAGATAAGTTCTCACAGAAATGCTAAATGATTGTTCTGAGCAGACTTCTGCAGCCAGAAGGGGGGTTGTATTTAGTTATTGCTAATAGTCATTCACTGCTAAACCTCAAAAGGTAAGTTTTCTACCAGATACAAACCCAACTGAGAAAGCAGAGTATCATGTAGAGTAGGGATGCTCTCTCCAGCCACCACTGCATGCTGAGAAAATTTGGCTTCAGTCATTTTAAAACACCTATTATAGGTGCCAAACCTATATACACTTCAGTGTGTCTAGCTCCTGTCTAAGAAATACTCAGAGTTATGTCCTGGAGAGCACATTTTGCCATCTAGGAATGTTCAGTCCAAAATGGTGGGGTTCTGGCTCCAGGTATCTTCATGTTCCAGTGGCTGTCAGTAGCCAGTGATCGGTCTTGCGCTCTTGCCCCATTTTGCGGGCAGCATGAATACAGCGCTTTGCCGCTGATGGCATCCATTCCTTATAAATGTCCAAGAGGATGAGTGCGAGTCACGGCTCTAGACCTGGTCACTTCCTGGCATAGCGGGAGAATAGTGTGGGGGGGTCAAATCTCCTCAGCTTTCCAGCTGGCACCTTTCACCAGCCAAATAACAAAGCCTTGGCAATTCTCTATCAATGCCACATGGTCTACGCAGGTCTGCCCACATACTGGTAGTGCTGGTGGGAATGACTAAGGCTAACAGGCCTTGATTATAAAAGCAGCTAATTAACAGAGTGGGGCAGAGTATTTGTCTCTCAGATTTTTCTCCCCAGGATAAATGGCCCCTTTGGGAATCACAGGGGTCATTTACTATCTCTTAATCCTTTTTCCTCTTCCATACCAGTTTTGCTTGTTCTCTTTTTCATCTTTTTTTCCCATTTTGATAAAAAAAACCCCACACATAAACTATGTCACAGCATTTCAAAGTTAATACATTTTCTGCACAAATTATCACTTTTTTCTACAAATCTGCTAAGGATGGATGCACCGTGTAGTGAGTCTGAGTCTCATAAACATTCTCTTCCGCCTCCATGTCTGGATCCTCCTGTTTTAGAAGCTCTCCAGGCTTTTCCATTGGGATTTATTCCTCCTGTAGCTTCATTATTCTCAGTCTACTCTCTCTGACATTTCACTATGGTAAGTAAGAAAAGGCTGTCACTACTGTACAACAACTGGTGTTTCAAGCAGCCTTTATCGCTAGCTGATTTATATTTCTAAGAGTTGGGGCAAGGAAGAACCGTTGCCACAATGTGTGAGGAACAATGGCATCCTCTGTCTTACAGAGAGAGGCCAGATCACAGTCAAGAGACTTGGAGGTAAGCCACTCACTAGATTAGAGTTGCAAAGTCTACAGTAGGTTGAATGGGAGAGGTGGAGGGGAAGCTGTGAAGGAATCTTTTACACAACTTTTAATGCGTGGCATTTTTGTGGCTTTCCCTCTCCAGGAGCTGATATTGCTAATCCCTTTCTAAATGGTGTTTGAACACCACTGCCCTCAGGGGTCCACGTCTCCCAGCTCCACCTCCTTATTCCCTGCTCCTTTGTTTATGCATCCTGGTCTAAATCCTTATGGGATTGATAAGGAAAATAACTGCTTTGGCGTTGCACACTGTGGCACCAGAATGGTTGCCGAAGTTGATTAATACTGGTCAAAGAGTATTTTAGGTTGACTAATTACTTGCCAGGCTCTGGAAGTTAGGGAGGGGAAGATTGCACGAGAAATGAAGGTATTCCTTTTCACTCCCTTGAGATACTCATGCAGGGAAGCTTTTCAGAGGGAGCCACTGGAAGAGACTGGAAGATACACTGCTTGTCACAGCAATGTTGTTGTTAACTATTCCTAGATTAGTGAGAGCCCTTCTTTTTGGAGAAACGGTTGGGAAGACTGATCATAACCCGTGGTGATAGCCGTCTGTTGGAGATTAGAGATTTGCAGGCTGCTGTAACTATTCTGCTGCTGGAAATGACCTTTTCCCAAGGGGACAGACGTTCCTCCTCGTCTGTGGGCTAACACAGCTTTGCTCAAGTTAGTGGAGCTGACCCCAGCTGAAGATGTGGCTTAAAGGCTGTAGTCTCAAAACCTACCCTGATTTTTTTTCCCGTTGCTTTTTATTTCCTAGTGGAAATTCAATCTTCAGTAGGATCTAAACACTGTGCTGATATAAATCACCCTGGAATTTCAACGGGGTGTGATGTTCCCCTTCTCTTTTTTGTGAACTGTTCCACTGTGCACCCTAGTTTGTTGTAGATTGGTTCAGTAGCATTTTGTGAAGGTGCTAACATGCCGTAAGTGCAGACAGGTTATTGCTGATCCTCCTTTTAATACATTTGAGAGATCATTAACAAAATACACGTTGTCCATGTTCAGCAGAGAACAATCACAAATAAAGAAATGGATTACTAATTATTTGCTTTATATCATCATTTTACTGCTCTTTCCAGGTTTTTTTACTAACCGGAAGCATGCTAATTGTGTTAGTATTAAGAAGATACAGCAGCTTGATGGAAGTTAGACAGGTCAGACAATAAATATGTTTGTTTTGTGATGACCAGTAGAAGCGTATTGTGCAGGTGAGAAGAGTGTTCTTCAAAACAGGATATGGGCATCTCCAGAGATTTACTGAAGGAATGACCAGATGCTGGGCCACTCTTCTTAGCTGTAGAGATGGTTTAAGGCATACGTTCATTATAGTTTCCTTTTATTTTATAGCCTCACTCAACCAAGTGATAAGACGGCAAATAGCACAGCGTGCATTCAGCTCACTGGCAAACAACATGGGGTAAAGTCAGTCAATAAAGCTAATTGTACCCGGACGATCCGGTTAAAAGCGTCATTAGCCAGTTGTCAGGACTACTCCTGCTTCAGTCAACAGACACAACAACTAGATATATCACACTTGGACATTTCTGAAGTTTAGGATTAAGTCTGGCTCTTCAAACCAAGACTGCAGACCTCTTTCAAACAAACAAAGGCAGGCTGGCTTTCGCCGTTTGCAGATGTGTGCTCTGCAGGGAGAGGCACCCTCGTTCAAACTAACGGCAGTAACAACAGGGATGTTAATAATAGTAGTACGAACATACTGAACTGTGAAATAACAGACCCCTAAGCAAACAGTTACTCTAGTCAGATAAGTTTGTACTGGATGTGGGTTTATTTGCAATGGGGAGCCAGGTCTGGACATTGCTAGCCACTTTCGAAATAGTCCTCACTGGAGGTAAGCTGCCATTTTTGTCTCGTTAAGGCCTGTGGGAAAACGGAGGGGCTGATCACGGTTAATAAGGCCATCGCGGGTTACAGTTATTGATGAGTGTTCTGGAAGAGATATGGCAAAAGAGATACATCTGCTTCAGGGGATGCCGATTTTTCAGCCAGAGGTTGGGTGAGGAGGGGAAGGCAGCACGTCTGCCGGTGGAGGTCTCCCCCAGGCTCCGTCCTTCGGGATCTCCTCTTCTGGGTCCTCTCCGAGGTGCCGCTGAGGGCTGCATCCGCAGCCTGCCTTAGTCAGTCAGTCCCTGCGTACCTCTGCTTCCTCACTGGGAAATTGCTGAAGCTGTTTCCTTCAGGCTTGGCTTTGACCCCCATCGTCTGTTGAAGAGGAGGGATGACACAGAGCGCAGCACTAAGCCAGAGATGCTATCAACGGCACCAAAGTCACCTCCTGCTCTGCCCACTTTCAGGCTCAGGGGTCTGCCGCTGCCACCTTCGCCTCGCAGGCAAATCCCGGCCCCTTTCCCTTCTGAGGTCCAGCGGAGCGCTCGGAATCGACCCGCCTGGGCGGACGTGCACCTGGAGCTGCTGCCCGGCGCTCGTGGCTGGGGACACGGGGGTGAAACTCCGTCTGCCGGCGTCCAGCCCGGCAGCTGGGGCTGCCGCTGGAGGCTGGAGGAAATGTTAAGTAAATATTCTGTTCAGGAGGGCAAATGCTGAGGCTCGGATTTAATGGAAATATTAATCCCAGAGGGAAGTGTGCATCATGTGGGGCTCTCACAATGAGATGCAGACTTCTGACGATGTCTCTTAATGACATTATTTATGTTTATTTTTCAGTGCTGTGGTAGCTCCCAGGAGCTATGAACCAAGTGCCTCTTAACCCTGGGACTCTATAAACACAGGCTAAAAGGGTGATCCTGCTCCAGGACGCTTTCTCTCTTTGGCAAGCTGACATCTAAGCTGATGCTGTTTTACTTAAATCAAGCTACTAAAATATACAGTGAGTACCTGTTTTTCCAGCTGGGTGCTTACCTCTCTCTCTCTTTGTGCTTCGCCTGGCCACATTTCTTTCACCTTTCTGCACTGTGGCATTCCTTGTGCAGCTTCATCATCTCCATTTTCAAGTGTGTGCTCTGATTCAGCCATGCCTGATAGTCCTTTGGGATAGTGTAAATAACAAAAAAAAAAAAAGGAAAAAAAAAAAAAGGAAAAAAAAAAAGGAAAAAAAAAGGAAAAAAAAAAAAGGTGCATTTTCTTGCCAGTTTTTCTGACTTTATTTCATCATGTTAGAAGCTTTCTGAAAGGGAGAATAATGGTGTTGTGGTTTAACCCCAGCCAGCAGCTAGGCACCATGCAGCTGCTCACTCATTCCTTGCCCCCCCTCCCCAGTGGGCTGGGGAGGAGAACTGAAAACAAGTAAAACTCATGGGTTGAGATAAGAACAGTTTAATAATTGAAATATAATAGTAATAGTAATAAAAAGGAAGATACCAAAAAGAGAGTGAAATATAACCCAAGAAAGACAAATGATGCACAATGCAATTGCTCACCACCTGCTGAGCGATGCCCAGTTAGTTCCCAAGCAGTGATTGCCCCTTCTGTCCAACTCCCCCCAGTTTATATACTGGGCATGACGTCCCATGGTCTGGAATACCCCTTTGGCCAGTTGGGGTCAGCTGTCCTGGCTGTGTCCCCTCCCAACTCCTTGTGCCCCTCCAGCCTTCTTGATGGCTGGGCATGGGAAGCTGAAAACTCCTTGACTTTAGACTAAACCCTACTGAGCAACCACTGAAAACATCAGTGCGTTATCAATGTTCTTCTCATCCTGAACCCAAAACACAGCACTATACCAGCTACTAGGAAGAAAATGAACTTAGTGCAGCTGAAACCAGCATGGATGGTCTGTGAAGGAAGGTATAACAGATGACTCTGAGCGCTGCTCAGCACAGTCCCTGTCCTAACTTGAAATGGGGCAAAAACGAGGAGCTTATAGAGCATCTTATTCTGGCTGGACACATCTCGCTTTGTATGATGGGCATCTGGCAGGTTCTGGTTTGCTTCCCACGTTGCTTAGCACTTGTTTTCCCTGCTACACACAGTAAAAGATAGGAACACAATTAAGAGGCAACTTCTGCTTTGGCCAAAATTACATCCAAGTGTAAGATAATAATCCTTAGGGAAACAAAAAGACACACAATTTTGATGAAATTAGGTTCCTTGTCTATATAAATTATGCCCAAACTATTTTTTATGGTGGCTGAAAGCACCATTGTCACTAATACAGACAGCTTGTGGAGCAAAGGTATTTAATTTCTCCCAGAGTTTATTATGTACAGAATTGCTGTAGTCTAGTTTGGCTTGTTAAAGTTAACCTGGAATTAGCGCTTTAGATGCTAGGCTGTAAATTAGTGGTTTGGCAGGTGTTCCATGAGTCTCTGAGCAGCGCTTGTGGCTCAGCTGATGCTTTTGAAAGCAGAGCTGGGTCGGGTGGTAATGGCAGGAACTGTTTCAGCAGCTGCGAGCCAGCCAGGACCTCCCAGAGGTGCTTCTCTGCCCCTTTGGTGGGTTAGCTTGGAAACTTGCACCACCCCAAACATAACCCCACAAATAAAAAGCAAATAGCCTGCAGTTGGTTAAGATCCCTGAGCAGATGGCAGCTAACAGTGCGGCCTCATGACGGGGGAACAGCAAAAGCAAGCCAGCGACAGAGAGAGGGATCACATCAGGGCAGACTGCTATCAGCCGCAGGTACCGTGGCACAGCACCCTTAGAGACCCAGGGCAGGGATGAGAAAAACGCAGGGAGAGGAAAGACTGCATCGCACCCAGCATGAGTTGGAAACGTGAATCCTAATTTAACTACCGGTGGAATGGGAATTCACCCGGGCATTGTCAACACTAACTCAGTAATGCTTGTGATGCATTCAGCTCTTTGTGAATCTCTTGGGCTGGTAAAAAAAGGTGACCGAGAGGGAAATACAAGAAAACCATAAAGCACCATGAGTGGTATGGAAAAGAGAACAATTATTTACCTACTAATTACATCAGGCACTAAGAGGCACCCACCAAAATGATCAGGTAGCGAATTAAAAGGAAATGGAGGCAAATACTTTTTCTCACTATGCAGAACTGAACTGGTTGGAGGGGGACCATGGAACTCAGCTGTCCAGAGTTGCAGAGAGTTGCTCCATACACCAAGTGACGCTGGTTAAGCCTGGAGGACACCCACCAGCAAAAGATGAGAATTATGAAATGCTGCTCCTTAAGTAGGTGGTCACAATTTATTGCGTGTGCAGATGAAAACATATGCCCTAGGGCAAAAATTACACAAAAAATCTTCATAGACAGTAGCATAATTTAGCTTGGAGAGGGTCTTGGAAGTCATCTGGTCCAAGCCCTGCTCAAAGCAGGGCCAGCTGTGATGCTAGGTTACGTTGTTACACGATCGAGTAATTTCAGTGTCCGTGTGGTATTCAGAACGAAGCTGGTCTAGGTGTGCGTGGACTACTCTTGTTCTCATGTCTCCTAACTTTTGAGTGCTTGACTTGTTAACAGCGTTCGGGCAGTGCACTAGAGGAGTAATTCCTGGTGCTAGCCTTGCAGAGGCAGTTGGGTAGTTTGCTGTGTAAGAGTTGCAACTTGTCCCAGCAATTATAAACCCCACCTGCAATTATTTTTAGGCATAAAAGGGTAAGCTAGCTTTAAAAAGCATGTCTTAAGAGCTGTATGAATCTAGCAAAATTGCAGCATTGCCATGAAGAAATGTGCTGAGGCATGTGAGCCTTAGGCAGATTTAGTCTGCTGACAGGCTGGATCTTGAGTGGCACCATCTTAGTGAACCAATTAAATAACGGGCGCTAGTTTCCTAAGGCTATGACCCAAGGGAATTTTGCATTGTTCAGCTGAAAGTTGGAATCAGTGAGTCAAAGTCTTCCCTGAATTACACTAGTTAAACAATGACCTCAGCTTCGTTACCCCAGATTTCCATTCAACAAACACAGGGCCTTATACTGCAAATGCACAGTAGAAGGTGTTAACTTTCCATCCAGTTTTGGAACGAAATCTTTCCCGTCTTCTCTGAAATGAAGTAGCTACAGTGTGTTTCAAGAATATGATGAGAAAAAAGTTTGTTTTAATTGGGAATACGAAGGCAAAATAAGGGTAGAGAATAGTCTGCATGAAGGAATGCTTCGTGCAGGGCATGAAGCTTCAAGCTGAGGAAAGCTTGAAGCTATAGATTCATGAACAAGCAGGAAGGTAAAATAGGGTGTAAACTTACAGCTCGGTCTCTGATTTAGGTTCAGATTTACAGGGCCAGAGACGGGGGTGCGTGTGAAAGGGTACACCCCACCTGTCAGCAGCACTGACCGGAATGGTGGGTGACACCCTTGCGGACATATGACAGCCCACACTCAGCTGGGAGCTCTGGGAGCTCCAGAGCTCTTCCGCACTGACCGTCTGGGTACGCACTGGGACCCCGAGGTCTTGGCAAGGCAGTCTACCGCAGCAGGAAAGAAGGATAGCCTGGGGAAGGACTACAATGAGCACAGCCCAGTAGTGCAGAACAAATAAATGGGATCAAACTAAAGGAACCAGGAGGCAGAGGAGAGATGGGTCAACGCAAATTGTCCGCGGAGAACAGTGCTCGTATATACGCTATATGAGCTATGCAAAGCAGTGCAGCGATGAAGTGCAAACAGCAGAAAGAAACTTTACAGCTTCATACAGGCCAGAATAAACCAGTGCTGTCTTAATGGCAAGAACAGCATCGTCACAGTTCATCTGCAGGAAGGCGATTCTCTGATGGGCACCCACTGAAAAGCTGGGCTCAGGAAGCAGAAGGTCTGCTTTGTAGTGGCTGGGAGAACTCATGTGCTACGGCTGAGGCCGCAAATGACCTACGAATTTGTATGATTCAACAGTAAATCACATGAAGGGAAGATGGTTCCCCCTGAGGACTCACAACGCAATGACAATACTGAATCAAGAGTGCAGACAAGGGAGGGTTTCACAGCAAAAGCAAAGCAGGGATATTTTCCTGCCAGTGTTGCTCCATTGCTGTTGCCTATATGTAATCTACTATCTCCTTGTAACGTGCTGGGCTTTGATGGCCTGGGTGGCCAAGATGCTGCTTCCTCTCAATGAGCTTGCCTGCTGCAGCCTTCACGGAATGACGTCCCACAGGACACAGAAGCCAAGAGACCACCAATCCCTGGCCAGGCAGTAAATGGGAGCAAAGGAGCTGAAGAATGGAGTCTGCAGCCCCATGAGGAGGTCAGAGTCCCAGTGGCTAACAGCCCAGTGAGGCAAAACCAAAGGTGGGAGCCCCCCTGGAACACGGGCCGAGGGACTGGGAACAACGGTGACAACAAGATCAGTAACGCAGTAGCGTTTGCTAGCCGGAAGCTTGGAAAAGTCCAGGTGATGAAGAACTTCGAGCCACCTGCTGATGGAGAACAGCCACAAGCCGGGTAGGTGGGTAACCGAAAGGGACGGCTGGGCCCTGCCCTGCAGAAGGAAAGCAGCTTGAAGACCAACCACCGAACCCCCAAGCGGGTTCAGTGGGCGTCCCGGGGTTGCGAGGCCCATCTTTCCGCAGTGGGGGGTCACCGAAAGACACGTCCTCCGGAGGAGTTAGCATCGGCGAAGTCCTGCCACGAGCGAGTCAGAAAATTCTGGGGAGGCACGCAGAAAGTAGGACTCGGAGGCCGGAGAAGGAGGAATCCAGACGCAGCAGCACAGCGCTCGCTTCCGCGCGTCGGGTCCCAGGCGGCAAGGCCAGAACGGCCGCAGGGCACCCCTGAGCCTCCGCCGCTCGCTGCCCGCCAACCCTTCGCGCTGGGCACCNGCTCACTGGCGCTGCCGGCGGGTTCGGGGCTGCCGCCGGCCCGGCCCGCGCCCCGCTGCATTCCCGCCTCTGCCACAGGCGGGAAAGGGCTCCCGGCCCGGCTGACGCCTCACCCGAGGCTTCCGGTTTCACTGCTGTGCCTCTGCCGGGAGAAGCCCCAAACCCAGAGCGAAGGCCTCCGTTACCGTCTTCCGCAGGGCCGCCTTGACCGCCGGCCCGCGGCCGCGCCCGCCCGGGCCCCCGGCGCCCTTCCCAGCCC
>VYZV01008759.1:0-15359 GCA_013401275.1 Pandion haliaetus
CGTTCGTGGCCAGCACCTTCCGGCTGATCCCATTGGGCCTGCTCCCTCCTGGCTGTTTATAGGTTTGGGAGTTGAGTGGCTTTAGTCATCAGCAAATTACTGGCATTCCAGCTGTGCTGGTACCATTTCATGTCAGTTACGCTTCAGATGAGGAAGGTTCCAGGTCTGTCAGGGAATGACTTAAGATTCAGATACAGGATGCTCCAAGGCTGTCAGTGGAGGGCTGGGATGTCTCAAGGTTGTTATGAGAGAACTAGTTAGCTCTATTTTCTTTATTTGTTTTCGCAGAGCAGCAGGAGTCCGTGCGACAGTCTGCATGACTCCCTGGCTTAGCTGTGCGAGAGCTCTTGGTGTGGTCAAGGGTCGCTTAACCACCCGACTCGTTACACATGCTAAGGGCTAGCAAGACTTCCTGAGTTCATAGATCAGCCCAGAGAAGGGGAAGAAATGCACCACCAGGTGCTCTGCCAGCCTGTGAGAGCAAGAGGAAAGGAGAGGAAAAGCTTTCGCCTCCCAGGCACCCGCTCTGCAGCCCTCACGTCTCACATGGCAAGGGTTGGATGGGTATGGCCCGCAGCTCCAGGCCATTTCTGTCCCCATGGCCTCGGGCGCACAGGCACTGGAGCTGCCCATCTGTTGCCACAAGAGCCGTGTGAAACAACAGAGGGGAATGAGGGCCGCCTTACATGATCGTAGAAGCACCCTGTGCTGCGGGAGGTAGAGGAGGGAGCTGCCTTGGGAGAGAAGAATCTTGCCCCTGCTCCAACAGTGGAGGGCAGTGGGAGCTGAGATGGGTGCCAGCAGCCGGCCAGCAAGGTGCTGGGAGCAAAAGGTGCAACATTCTGGGTTCAGTTTTATAGAGGAGAGAAAGGAAATGCACGAGGACTTTCTTTTAATCACACCTAAAAAGAAACATCAGGCCTTACAAGGCCACACAGCAGACCCATGGACACACCTGGTAGCCATTAATCTTTACTGCTTTCCTTCCCCAAAGGAAATTTTTCACCAAAAGAGAGTAAGTAACCCCTGCCTCACCGCCCAAGCTCTCTCAGCAGCCATCCGTTGCTGGTTGTAATCTGTATGCCCTATCATCATTTAAAGAAAACCACGGTTGCTTTGATTGGTTTTACACATGCCCACAAACCTTACTCTGGTTCTGGTTGCAGGAGACAGCTGCTCTGCTCCAGTGTGGAGCTGGAGAGGTCTGGCTCTGGGGCTGATCACAGACTGGTCTACTGTCTCCACCTTGTGACAGCAAGGCTATGATGGCAACCAGGGAGCTCCATGGCCCAGAAAGGATATACCAAATAAAAAAAAAAAAACCCCAACATCGCAGGCTCCTACAATGGCTGTGCAAAGGACACAATTGCAGCTGTGCTTTGTGTTTTGCTCCCTCTTTAAAGCATCCTCTGTGGAAAGGAGTGGGAGCAGACACAAAACACATGGTGCTTATCCTTGAAGGTGGAGAGAAAAACCCGTCGCAATACTCCCTGTGGATATTGTTGCATCTCACAGAACTTTTGCTCTTTTATTTTCACATTGATTAATGTGTCTTTGTCCACTGTACACTGAGGCAGAGAGAACTAATCCTGCAAGTCCCTCTACTCTAAAAATGGAACATAACAGCATTACTGCCAAGGATACAAATCTAAGCTTTCCCGTGCAATGGCGTAACAAGGTCTGCTCTGTTCAATGCCTTGCTCTACAACCCAGAAAGCAGCAGACAGTGGTAGAACACCAGCAAATACAGAATTACAGAGCAGTAGATATTTTGGCACAGCTTGTGAGCTGAAAGGTGCTGTGGTCATGTAGACACACATCATTGTGTATGATGAATTCACGTACAGCTCATCTCTCTAATCCGCATTTTCTAATCTGAGCTGGAAAGGTGGATCTCATTTCTCTACAATCTGCTTGCACATGAGCTTGTCCTCTGCTGCCTCTGACTCTTTAAGCAAAGCTGAAACAGCACAGCTGAAAGACCCACCACTCCTCTCTGGGCCCTGTCCCAGGGCTGCACAGCTCCTGGGCGTGAGAGGCTGTACCTCATGCCCAAGCAGAAGGTCCCTTCTGGCAGGTTGTGCCTGCAGCTTTCTGTGCTTCTGCTGTGCACCTCTGAGAAAGGCCTGGCTCTGCCTTCCCTGTGACCCCCTTTTATGTAGGGACAGACAACATTTAGATCCCTCTTTCACTTTCCTTCTCCAGGCTGAAAAAGCCCAGCTCTCTCCTCAACTCATACGCTGCTCCAGCTGCCGATGGTTTTAGCAGCCTTCCTCTGGACTCTCGTGTTTGTCTGCAGCCCTCTCGCAGTGGGGGGCACTGAGATTTACCAGATGCAGTCTTGTCCTGGTTTCAGCTGGGACACAGTTAATTTTCTTCCTTGTAGCTGGTATAGTGCTATGTTTTAAGCTAGGTATGAGAAGAATGTTGATAACACACTGATGTTTTCAGTTGTTGCTAAGTAATGTTTAGACTAAAGTCAAGGTTTTTTCAGCTTCTCATGCCCAGCCAGCAAGAAGTCTGGAGGGGCACAAGAAGTTGGGGGGGGACACAGCCAGGACAGCTGACCCAGACTGGCCAACACGGTATTCCGTACCATGTGATGTCATACCCTGTATATAAACTGGGGGGAGTTGGCCTGGGGCAACTGCTGCTCACGAATTTCTGGGCATCGGTCAGCGAGTGGTGAGCAATTACATTGTGCATCACTTGTATATTCCAATTCAAAACTTTTATTATTAGTTGCTTCGTTTCTGTTCTATGAAACTGTTCTCTCACCCCACAAATTTTACTTTTTTTCCCTGATTCTCTCCCCCATCCCACTGGGTGGAGGGAAGTGAGTGAGCAGCTGTGTGGTGCTTAGTTACTAGCTGGGATTAAACCACAACAAGTCTCCTAGTGCCAAGAAGGGTAATGCCAGCTAGGCTTGCTACTGCAGCACCTCATGGGACAGAAAATGAAAAAAAAAAAACCAAAAAAAAACCCACAAACCAACCAAACTTGTCAGGGTATCCAGGTTTTATCCAAGTTTCTCCTACAGTGGAGTCCAATGCTAAGGAGCCAGGAGACAGCAAAATACACTTTTTCTAATGGTAAGAAGCATGGACTCATCACATAAAATGCTACAAAGCTTTTTATTTTTCTTAATGAGGTATACATTACATGTAAAATGCCACTATCGCTTTACATGCCACACAGGCTAAACGAGAACATTTGACTTGGTGGGAAAAGGCACTGCTTTGAAATGCTGGGCCCACCGCTTTGTCACCAGAGATGCTCAGCTGCTGCACGGAGATCCGATAAACAGCTGGTAAGAATAGGAGAACTGCTGCTACAACTGTCTGAGAAGCCTTCACAGCTTCTGCTGCAGTTGCATGGAAGGAAACAACCTCACTGTGTGGGAGCATCTGTGAAACATCCGCTGCACAGTGCAGGAGGGTTATATATATTCCTACTCAAGCCAAAAGGAAAGAGCAAGTGAAGGGTCTCCTCACAGCAAGGTAATCTGGTAAAACTGACTTGAAGGAAAAATGTCTGCTTTGCTTTTTGAAATCTGTCTCCTCATCCACTTTTGAAAAAGGTTTCTCCTGCTTAACAGAGACATGTTGACCTGAAGCACAGAATAGAGCAGAATACTTCCCAGCAGCCAATTCTACATAGCAGGAGACTGCAAGAGCTAGAATCAATACTCATACAAACCCCTTCTCAAACGGGAGCTGCGCTTTCCCTCTGGCTGGTGGTATAGCACGGGGGTCTTCCCCTGTACCACCAGCCAGCCGCCTCCATCAGAGCACAACCTCCCCTACAAGGTTCCCAGCTGCCAGGCTTACACATATTAACTTGAGGCCCAGTGACCTTTGCTTGTCTGTGATTGTCCTTAGTTTGCTTCCTTGCATAAACTGAAAGCAGAAAAGCAGAAAATTCATTTGTTGAATTACTGGGATGTCTATTTAGCTGATGTGGAAACTTGAAAGGCCTTTTAGCATGCTCCCTAGCAAGGCACCACCACCCCTGAACTGAGTGACTGGGTGATACTAAAAGGGTGCTGACTTTTGCATCAGTCCAACTGAACAGGCCTTTGGGAGGACAATGGGGGAAAAAAAAGTTTCCTTTGTAAAGGTAAAACATAAGAAACATAACCTTTCTTTTACCACCCTACAAGCCCCATCTTTGTGCCTCTCTCAGCACAGACCCGCTGAGACTGCTATTAAAAGCAGTTGGTGTTCAGGTAGAAATACCACCTCCTCTTATCGAGCACTGATTGCATCAGACCATTTGGACGTTCACAAATTGCTATCTGAAAAGGGAAGGCTTCCCCAAGGAGCAGCAGAGTTTACACGCCATCTGCAGCTCACATGGTTTTGTAACTTGCACTAAGATGTATTTTTTCCTATCAGAGAGGCAAACACTGAACAGAATAGAAAATAAAGACAGAAATGCACTACAGACCACAGCTGTGTTAAATTTATAAAAGTTAAAACTGTTGTTCTTCCTCAGAACTCCAAAAAAGCCGTGACTTATTTCATTCGTTAGTTTCAGGACAAAGTTTTGTCTTTCAAGTCTCAATTGCAGTGCCTGGTATTGTCCCCTAATCCTAGCTACACTGAGAACTGGATCCCAGGCTGACTTCATTTTTCTCGCTCCCATCAACACCTGACCAAGAAGATGAATATTGCTTATATTTCAAAAACCCAAATATCAAGTAAACACCAAGAAGAGGGTAGAGGACTGAGTTGCAGTTTGGTCAAAGGGAGGTATTTCCCCATAGTTTTTCCTTGTTCTTTTGAGCTCACCATTACTGAAGTCCTTGTATTTCTCCATATTTTAGTATACAATTTTCCAGTGAGTTGGCTGCTCACAGTTTTTCTCTCTTTCACCACAAAATCGGTTGTAAGTTGTTTTTGGATCAAACCCTAAGATCTCCCTTTCCTCATGGATCCGGAAGGAAAATGTTGAAACTGAGGTGCCTATAAAATACCTGTGAAAAAAACCAGAATGGGTATGTGAGGGGGGCAGTTTTTAAAATGCAAGTACTTGATTTCAGTCTAATGAACTTTAATGTTCACTGAAATTATATGATAATGAAATGACCATACATATATATATATAAAATGTATATAATAATGTCACTATTATATAGATATATAAATTATATAATATCATGTCATATATGATTTGTAAACAACTATATCTGGTTCAAAAACAATATTCAGTTTTGTGACAGTAAGATTTAGCTCCTCAAAGAAAAGACAAATTTGGTACCTTGCATGCGCGCAGATCCACTGGTCAATCACAGCCAAGCCCCCATCCTTGTAGAGTTCCAGCTCTTCCCAAGAGGGTTCAAACCTCACCATCTCAGGCAGCAGTTTCTTGAGCAATTCAATCTCTGAAAAAGGGAAAGATGAAAATTTATTTTTACATTATAAAGAGCAACTCACCGCTGGCATAAAATGTGTTTAAGGAAACCCTGGGCGAACAGTTACAAAGGAAGCAAACCAAAATCCACCTACAAATTTTACAACACGTTTGCCAAACATCAGAGTATTGTAGGCGCAGGGGGAACCAGCAGGGCAGACATGATGCCGAGGGGGGCAATTCTCAGGGAGTGGGGAAGCCTGCAAAGGGTAGAACAGATGCTACCACTAGCCTTGTTGTCTAATCCTACAGTGCAAGTGTACCAAGAGGCCCTTCTTGACAGCAAACTTAGTTATCGCAGATGCCATGGCCTACAGGGCTATTCTAACATCGCACATTGAAACAGATCCCTAGATACTACTGGGAGGGAGGTGCAGCCCTGGGATAAGGCCTGTGGGGGGAACCCCACCTGGGGGTTTCTAAGCTTTGGCCACACGCAGCCAGGTCCACGCCAGCCTAGTGTTGGGGGCAGCCAAGAGGAAGGCTGGGTGGGAGACTTCAGAGGACCCTTCCCACCAGCACGTCCGAGAGTCTCTGAAATGCTAAGAAAAAAGGTGGGACGGAAGAAAGGAGAAGAAACAGGCAAAATCAGTTCCAAATTTCCCATTGTAGAGACCGTCAAACCTCCTATGGGAAATACCAAATGAATGGTTGGATACCAACTGCTCAAGCTGGAAGGAAACAGATGCCCAATCTTATTCAATTCCCCGTTCAATGATGGAGGCGTATGAACTTCCAGTCAACAACGAAGTGGTAATTGCTGCACTCACTGTCAAAAGTTATCAATCCTAAATTGACTATAATCTGCCTACCCTCCTCGACAGCATCAGTGGCTACAAAAACTTTTTCAAGTTTATGCATCTCCAAGAGGCTGCGTATTTTCTTTACTGCTCCTTGCAGGGAAGGCACGTCTTCTCTGTGACCCCAAATGAAGTCTTTCCTTCTGAGATGAACCCCAAGGTATGGACCACCTAGAGCTGTGCCCATCTTAACCTAAGAGAGAAAGATCAATAATCTTTAAGACTTGAGAGCACAACTACTCATTCACACTGAAAAGGCCTGAATGCATAATCTCTGGATAAGGCACTGAGTTACTCTAGCTGCAGAAAGTAATTTTAAGTGGATTGGCAGTATTTTTGGACACTTACTGCAACGTGTTTGCTGTGGTTTAACGCCAGCCAGTAACTAAGCACCATGCAGCTGCTCACTCAATCCTCCCCCACCCAGTGGGATGGGGGAGACAATTGGGGGAAAAAAAGTAAAACTCTCTTGAGAAGAACAGTTTAATAGAATAGAAAGGAAAAAAACATTAGTGATAGCAATAAGAACAATAAAATGACACTAATAATAAAAAGAATTGGAATACACGACTGATGCACAATGCAATTGCTCACCACTCACTGACCGATGCCCAGTGAGTTCCCAAGCAGCGATCCCCCTGGGCCAACTCCCCCCAGTTTATATACTGGGCATGATATCACATGGTATGGAATACCCCGTTGGCCAGTCTGGATCAGCTGTCCTGGCTGTGTGTCCCACCCCCAACTTCTTGTGCCACTCCAGCCTTCTTGCTGGCTGGGCATGAGAAGCTAAAAAATCCTTGACTTTAGACTAAACATTACTTAGCAACAACTGAAAACATCAGTGTGTTATCAACATTCCTCTCATACTGAATCCAAGACATAGCACTATACCATACTAGAAAGAAAATTTAACTCTATCCCAGCCAAAACCAGGACAGTGTTATCTTGGGTGGCCTGCATCATGCAAGAGAAACTAGTATGTGAAATCTTTGTAAGCAAAAATTGCCCTCCTTGACCAAATCCACAACTGGCAGTCTGCAGCTGAACTTTACACCCACAGATGAATACAAGAAGAAATACAAGTTTCCTTTAGTTAAACGAGGGTAACAGAAATCTGGCACCCAGAATCACCCAGTCAGCCACATCTCAACAGACTCTGTTTACTCATGTCACGCAGGGAGAAGAGGGTACAGTAGGAACATGCACATCCACCTCAATCTGAGCAGGGAGAGCTAGATTCACATGTATCTTCCAATATTCCCTGCAGTATACAACCAGAAGTACACAAATAAAAAAGAAAAAATTACTACATTTGTTATGGGAAACAGATTGTTATGATTTTACCTTCATCTGTGTCCAGTCCTCCTTGTAATGAGTCCTGTCTGCCTCATCTGTGGATTGAAGATACTTGTTTCTAAACTCGTCTCCCACTACACGGAGGTGTTTAGCAAACACCATGCTCCGACGGGTCTGTTGGAATAAGAGCAGATGCCGCATCAGAAAAAGGGAGAGCTAAAACTGACTAAATGGAGATAGTTTCACATACACAGAGCTTCCAGGATGCAGTTACTTCTGATACATCCATGCAGCACTACAAGCAACAATTTCTAACCTTTCATCTGAGCTTTAACTGCTTAATCCTAATGATAACCACATTTATAACCAGCATACTCATCTGACCCTGCAATACATATGAGTATGGAGTAGACTGTAGTTCCCAGCAGAATACGTAATACACCAAATAAAACACTCTAGCAATATACCTCACCTTTGGAAACAAAAGCTGGGCAAAGACTTCAGCTTGCAAAACACCCATAAGAATAAAACCTGCTTAAAAAAAATCATGCATCTAGCCACAGACACTCCTATCAAATTCAGTGGAAAAGTGACGAAGAAGGAATTTTTTCCTTCACCTGTGGATCATAACCTCTTTCAAAGATTTTGTGACGCGGTTACCACTGCACACAGTCACACATACTCTTCTTATTAACAGGCACACACAACACAACTAATGAGATCCCATGTGACTTACACCGCTTACAAAGGACACTTGGCAGTGTGGTCTAATTCTTAATTTTATACAAGTCTGTAGCCTGTCATGTGATGGGCACCAAAGAAGGTGCAACTAAAACACTCCTCTTCAATTTCCAACAGCCTCACTTTTCTCAGCACAGTGAAGCCCACAGTGGACAGAGTTTGCTACACAGTGGAGAAGCAAGGCAGAGCATTACTGGTACTCCAAGACATAGTCACACTGATCTGCTAGAGCAAGGTGAAGGCACAAGAGGCAGGAACTAGAATCTGCCAGCCTTTTTTCAGCTTTTCCCAGAGCAGCTATTTCTCCATGTGCCAAACTCGCTGTGGTTGAACTGGTTCCTCCTCCATACCATTCAGTAAGACACAGAACAATTTAGTCTTCTGTAAGATCCATCACACTGGTACCTGGGGATCCAAGCCCCTCTAAGTATTTAATAGCAGTACAAAGCCTGCTCTTCCAGCATCTTTAAAGAGATCACCGCTGGCATTCTAATCCCATCCCAAATCCTCCAGCAAAACTTTTATATTAAGGGAGGATGTGCACACTGTCTGCTGCAGAATGCTCACGCTGCAGTTCCGAGAGAGACATTTTCCCTCCTTTTTGTAGTATGTCTACACAATACCATCCTGTCGAGTCATGTCACTGGGTACCTTACCCAAGATGCAATGAACACAGTATGCCCAAGAGGCAGCAAACATGCGTACACAACCCATGGCAGTGCAGCGCACTGGGGAGGACAATAAATATCTTTGAATGCTACGTTTGTATCAAACACCTCTAAACCTCATCCTGACAGATTGCATGACTGCCATGTCATGTTTGGCACCCATGCAGTATGCTGTGCCAAGTTTTTCCCAGGCACAAAGCACTCCTCTGATAGCAGATGTTCTGGGTGAACACTTATTTTGCAACAGCATACATAAAAGAAAAAACAGATGAATATGTGAACCGCCACTGATGCACTTTCTAAGTGGATGCTCTCTGTACCTGGTTATCCTCTTATTTAAAGTGTATGTTTCAAATCTGCACGTGTGATATTGTCACCCTTTCCAACTACCTCCAAGTCTTTCTTCTTCTCCCTTTTTGTCTGTGAGGAGGGAGAGATGCTCCTCAGAGGTGCATGGAAAAAGCCAAGAAGCCACGGGCCCAAGTTGCAGCAAGGCAACTTTTATTGGGTATCAGGCAAAACCTCTTGCCCACAGGAGCGGCACAGCCATGGGACAGGCCCCCAGAGGTGTCGGATCTCCATCTGTGGGGACTTTCCACCTTCAGCTGAACACAGCCCCAAACCACCAGATCAAGTTCTGGAGTGCAAACCTCAAGGCAGGGCTGCTGAGACACCTCCCCACCTAAATTCTTCTGTGAGTCTAAGTTAGGGAAAACAAACAAACAAACAAAATCAGTGTTGGTTATGCTCCCTTTTTTTTGTACATGAATTAATGGTACAGATCCTCTAATTCTTTGAGATCGTCCCCCCAAAATGAAACAAAATGCAAAACTGCTGGCTTTTCTAGAGTGGTCCTTAGAGAACTTTCTGCTTCCATATAGGTGGTAAAGCACTCATGTGGTCTATGCGCTACATTGATGCTCTTCAAGGGATTCAACAGTTGGTCCTAAACCATTTTCGGAGATCTTTACGGCTCCATTAACATTCAACCATTAAGAATCCCAAAACGATACCTTTCAGCTTGCAGTGGTAGAGAAGCCTAGACAAAAATGGTCACAACAGTGAGAGCAATCTGGCTTAATACTAAATTCAAATATTTTTGGACACCAAAGACATAGGTTGGTTGCAAAGGGAAGCTGGCATGCTACAATTTAAAAACTTTGAGACAAGAGTGCATCTGTTAGCAAGATTTATAAAGAACTCCAGATGTTATCCAGAGAGTTATTAAGAAAAAAACAACCAAAAATCATGCAGGTAGTTAAAATTGAAATAAAAGAAAGAAGAATATTTTCCAGAAAGTTTTAAACAATTTTGAGACAAGTTTAAATCATTGAGACAATGTTTGAAGTGTCAACTGTTAAGAAATGTGTATTATGAATCCATATGGGTTTCACGTCTGCTTTTACAGGACTACAAGCCAGACTCAGAAATCATATGTGGGTTGCATTTCTCTGTTTGGAAAAATCACTCTCAATGAAAAAGTCATAGTTAGAAAATTACTGTTTGGTCCATTTCTGAAAATATGCCCCACACCAAGTGAATAGCCAGATGTTTATAACTTACAAGACTGAGGTCTATGTAACTTGTTTCATAATATCACATGAGAGTCACTTTCTCTTAGAAATGTTAATTATATCAAGCACTCCATATCATGTTCCATTTTCCTGTGGCTGAACCATTACCTTCATCTTAAAACTTTTCCCACAGGAATTATTTTACCACAGACCCTTGGGTGGGGTCTCCCAAAGTGCTCAGTGTTACCTTGAAACCCATGGGAATTTTGCCATCGAAGCCAATGGGGAGACAGTTAGGACAATATTGAGCACTTTTGGGAATTCTTTTGAAAAAAGTCTAATCTTGAGGTTGACTAGACAAGAAACTGCACAAAGACAGTTCCCTTCTGATTGCAGATGTGTTGCATAGGGGAGGTCCTTCTAAACGCCATGCCCTGCAGCACTGAGTCTTTGGGGACAAGACACCAGAACAAATTCCTGCATTACATCAAGCTGCAGCAGCCTGAAGGCCATCTTTAGCATACACTGCTGAAACATAAGACACAAGTTACTTTCAACAAAAGAAACCCGAGGCAAAACTGAAGCACGTATCGGTTATTGAATTTTTATCAGAACCAAGTAGAATGTCTGAGAAGCTAACTGGAAAATACTCACATTCCAATAATCTTTCCCTCCGTAGTGGTCATGAAGAAGGTTTTCAGCTCTGTCTAACATCACTGACCTATTAAAAATTGTAAAACTGAGTGCAGTTCCCTTAGGAATAGAGTTTACATTACGATGTTTCTTTATACAGTTGCCAGGATAAAGCACAGACAATGATCTGTTTGCAAGGGGAGCACAGGGAATGAGGGATAGACTGCCAGTCTGTTCTGTATAAAGCAAACTGTGACCCATAGCCTGCTGAGGTGTCATGGTTTAATCCCAGTCAGCAACTAAGCACCATGCAGCCGCTCACTCACTGCCCCCCCCACCCAGTGGAATAAGGGAAAAAAAATCAGGAAAAGAAGTAAAACTCGTGGGTTGAGATAAGAACAGTTTAATACAACAGAAAAGAAGAAACTAATAATGATAATGATAACACTAATAAAACGACAATAGTAATAAAATAATTAGAATATACAAGTGATGCACAATGCAATTGCTCACCACCCGCTGATCGTGGCCATCCCCCCCACCCCCACTCCCCCCAGTTTATATACTGGGCATGGTATCACATGGTATGGAATACCCTGTTGGCCAGTCTGGATCAGCTGTCCTGGCTGTGTCTCCCCCCCCAACTTCTTGTGCCACTCCAGCCTTCTTGCTGGCTGGGCATGAGAAGCTGAAAAACCCTTGACTTTAGACTAAACATTACCTAGCAACAACTGCAAACATCAGTGTGTTATCAACATTCTTCTCATCCAAACTCAAAAACATAGCACTGTACCAGCTACTAGGAAGACAATTAACTCTATCCCAGCTGAAACCAGGACATGAGGAGAGAAGGGAACTATGCCACTGCATGTTCCTGCTCTCTTCCTTAATAAATGGTACTCTTAATTCTGACACTTAAACAAGCATTAACAAACCCTCACATAGTCCTCACAGTAGTTGCTGCAGGGGAAACAAGGTTGCTGACAAGGAGAGTGATCCAAAGGGGAGAAGCAACCTATCAGGTGATGCTCAGCCTTGAAGCATGTGAAAGCCCCTTGGAGGAAGCACAAGTCATGCTCACAAAAGCAAAACCAGAGAAGGTGTGGAATAAAACGTCCTACACTAAAGCAACAGATCAAAGAACATATAGACACTACAAAAACGTGTGTTAGCAACTGAGCACAAATTTTAAAATGAAACATGAGGTGAGTCTGCATAACATGAAAACAGCCTGTACTTTTAATAAATACAGTTCAAGATTGTGTACTGGAAACATAACTGCGCTATCCAAGTTCTAAGAAGCAGAAGAGATTGAGAATTTTGTGTATCCAAGAGCACAGGGGATGTAGGCTTAGTCTGTGCTCTGAGCACATTGAGTATGAGCTCTGAGCACATTGAGTATGAGCGAACACATAAGAAATGCTTCTGCTGAAGGTGGCCAAAGTCATTATCTGGATCTTCTACTAAAATTAGAGGAAGCAAATAACCAATCAACTTTAGATTATCACTGCTGATAATCAGCTGGACACTTGCACATCAGGCTACAAATAATCTGGAAAATAGACTAGACTGTGCTGGTAGAGAAGCAGCACTGCATTTATCAGGAAGCGTGGAGATTAATCAAATTAATAAACTAAACGTATCAGGAAGATTCCTGTAAGTGACCACACCTGAAGAGTAATAATACAGTACTAGGACCATTCAACAGATTGTCTGGCCAAAAGGGCCATATGGGAGATCTGAGAGATGTATGATACACAAGTCACCATAGCCACTGGAGATTTGAACTATCCCCAGGTAGGCTGGGCAAGTATCATAGCAGGGGGTGACTAAGCAACCGCAGGTTGAGACACTGTCAAAGACAATTCCATAAACCAACTGGACAGGGAGTAGCTCCTGACATTGTCTAGAGCAGCAGCAAGACACGGACCAAAATCTTGTAGTGGAAGAGCTACTCTGTGACAGTGGCCATAAATGTACTCATCGTCAACATCGTGCTGGATCAACAATGGCCAAAGGGAAGCTACTGCAGTTGCATTCAGTTTCAAAAACAGGACTATGCAAAAATGCAGAAGTAGTGTCCAAGTGAAGAAAACAGAAAGGCTCATAAACTCCATGAAGTTAAACAGAAAAAGACAATAAAGAATGTCAAAAAAGAAATATGAGCAACCAGAAATAAAGGCCTTCAATCTAATGACAAATCTTCCTTCCAATAAAAAGAAAAGGTAAATTAAAGGCTTAAGAAGCACTTAAGAGACAGTAACATCATGACAGGAACAGCTAATGTAATTTTTTGTAGTTGTGCGCTAGGTGGAGAAGCTAGGAGGATTCACATGCCAGAACTACTTTTTATAGGGGAACTCAGACGACACGCCTCAAACCGAAGCATCCACAGGAAGCATACAGTGATGGAACAGCTAGACAAAATGAACAAACAAACGGCCAGCACCAGGCAGTATTCACTCAACAGTTGTCAAGGAACTTAAGGATGAAACAGCTGCGCCACTAATTCTGGTATGTAACTTCTTGCTTAAAACTGTAACACTGCAAATGTGATGTCAATTTTCTAAAAACTGGGATGCAACAGTGGTAAACCTGATGTCAGTACTGGACAACTTAATAGCAACTATTATAAAGAAACAGAATTAATGGATACCTATAGTAAATTGGAGAAGTATCAACATGGAGCTCTGAACTCTGAACAATCAGCGTAGTCTGAAGACATAAGCACACATGCCGATAAGGGAAACTGACATTGCCTACCAGGATTTCCTGACAGCCTTCCTTAAAGGCTTTTAAGAAAACTTAACAGCAATGGCACAGGAAGGAATGTCCTTGCGTGGATTAAAAAAAAGTTTAAAGATCAGGATACATGTCCAGTTCTCATTGTAGAGGGAGGTCACGAGTGGAAGGGACCTGCTTTTCACCATATTCCTAAACAACCTACAGAAAGGCATGAACTTTGGGGTAACACAGCTTGCCGATCATTTTAGATTGCTCACGGCAGCAAAGACAAAGGCCAATTGCAAAGAATTAGAGAAGTTTGATGACTGGCCAATAAAGTGGCAGATGAAATCTAACATAAGAGTGGATCTGGTAAAAAAAAATACTGGCTTCATCTGACAACTAAAGGGCTTGATGCTCAGGAATGAGGACAGTTTGATGAAAATGCCAAGGCAACACTCATCAGAGGTCAAAAAAAGCAACTTGTATATTAGGAATTAGAAAAAGAAGAGAGCACTAAACAGAGCATTTCATTATACCACTATGTAATGGGTTTGCCTGCACTCAGTGTGCAGGATCCAGCTGAACTGTAATGGTTCAGAGAATGGCAGCGAGGATGACCAAAGGCATGGAACAGCTTTCATGCAAATAACAGCTAATGAAGCCAGGACTCTTCACACTGCAGAGGAGACAACTGAGGGGCAATATAATAGAGATGTAAAACCGTGCATGGCATGGAAGTGAATATGGAAGAGCTGTTTGTTCCCTGTCTCTTCCACTACATGAATGAGGGGACATTAGATGCAACTTGCAGGTAGGAGTTAAAAAAGGAGGTGGGTTTTCATAGGATGCAGAGTTAAGGTGCAAAACCTTTAGCTTTTGTCCCAAGATTTTGTGGATGCTAACAGAGTGCACAGAGGTTCAAAGGGACGCCTGCACAGGTCCATGGACTCACTGAAGGATATAAAAGACAGGAAGATCACTTTTGACTCTTTGGCCCCTACAGCCACAAATCTGAAGGGTGTAACAGGACTCAGGGGAGGCATTACACACACCTGCCCAATTCTTACACTTTTCCCCAGACATCTGATTTTAGTCACTCTTGGATTTCACACACTGGACTAGACAGAGTTGAACACGAACCGCTAGTTCTAACATGAACCACTGTAGCTGCCCTTACACTGCTGTTATGTTGGTACTTCTTTTTACTTGTGTCTGATTCAGAAATGTGACTTTGTGGATAAGGCACCTTGTCTTTGTGTTAGGAATACTTGGGCACCACTCCTAATTTTTCTCTTGACCTTCCTCATCGCCAGACCTTTGACAGTTGGCATGAAAGAGTTAACTGTAGGGCTAAACACAGAGACCTCTATGCCTTATTTAAGCCGGTTTTCTGCTGTCACTGGCAAAGATTATGGTATAACTCCTACAAACAGAACAACATTCCTGTTAAAAAACAGGACTTTGCCTCCTCTGCTCCTAGTGGGAGGTACTACAGATCCTCATTGCTGTGCTTAAGGGAGCCTTCATCTCATTTCCAACTAAATTGTACTGATGACAAATTT
>VYZV01008759.1:18952-48790 GCA_013401275.1 Pandion haliaetus
CGGTGCGGAGGCGGGAAGCGGCGGCGGGGCCCCCGACGCGGCTCCCTCAGAAGAGGCCCGCGGTCAGTGGCCGAAGGCTGGCGCCGGTGAGCCGGTTCAGCTCCTCCAGGATCTCCACCTCCTTCTGGTACATCTGCGGGAGGAGGGCGCGGGAGAGAAGCCGCCGTCAGCGCGCTCCGCGACTGGGCTACCGGCGTCCCGGCGCGGGCCAGCGCCGGTATGAACGCCGGCCGCAGCTCCGCAGAGCCGCCCGCCCGGTTCCCCGTTGCGGGGGGTGCGGGAAAGTGCGATTCTTTCCAGCCGGGTACGACCTGACGCGCAGGCTGGACACCCCCGCCCCCACCTCTGCTGGCCCCGGGGCATGGTCGTACCTGTCGCCACTCGCCTTCTGTGCGGTGCTGGTAACCGAGCAAATGGCACAACCCGTGGGCTGCCGTCACCTGTGCGAGGGGGGAGAACGAGGGAGGCGCGTTACAAACCCGAGCCCAGCGGCAGCAGCTCTCTCCCTTAGGGCGGACAGCCCCGGCGCCGGCCGGGCTACGGGGAGGGGGCGACCAGGGCTGACCCCGTACCGGGTTACCTGCCGGAACCATTAGAGAAAAGCCGGTACTCCGCACGCAAAACGACAAAAGAGCAGGCAGTGCGCGGGCTCACCAGTTAAAATAAGTAAGTTTCAAAAACACCGAGTTGATCGTTCTCGGGGCTCACCACCAGGACGCTGTCGAAGTCCTCCTCGGTGGCGCGGCACTGCTGGTGGATGTACTCCACCCCCAGGAAGATGTCCCCCAGGTTGTACTCGTCGCGGCAGCTCGGCCGCGGCAGCTCCCCCGCCGCCACCCGGTGGAAGGGGAAGGAGAGGACATCGGTAGGCTCCGGGCGCTGCCGGTACGCGCCGTTAAGACGCCTCATCAGCCCGTTACCGGCGCAGACCAGCCCCACGTCGAAGCGGGAGGCGCCCAGGGCAGCCCGCAGGGCGCACACGGCGCGGCGGAGCGGAGCCCGACGCACCGGCACGACCCGCTGGGCGTTCCGCAGCACCACGCTCATGGTGCTGCTGGTGATGACGATGATGGCGGCGGCGTGGCCCCGCCCATTCTTCCCACTGCGCCTGCGCGGCCCCGCCCCGCCGGCGGGACTCCGCCCCCGCCCGCCGAGGAGAGGCGGCGGCCATGAACACCGGGGGTCCGTTCCGTGGGCCGCCCGCTTTCCCGCCGCCGCTGCGCTTCGGACAGGCCGCTGTCTTCGGGCAGGGCGGCGCCGGGCTCCCCTTCGCTCCCGGTGCCTTCGGGCCGCCCTATGGGCTAGGCCAGGCGCCGGCCTTCGCGGCGGTGGGCGGCAGCGGGGCCCCGGCTGGTAACGCGGGGTTCAGCTTCAAGCCGCCCACCAACCTGGGCAGTTTCCCCGGCTCGGGCGACGCCGGTGGCGGGGCCTTCGCGGCTCCCGAGTTCCGCTTCAAGGCGCCCGAGAGCGCCGTCGCCTTCAAGCCGCTGGCGGGCGGCGAGGCGGAGAAGGGCCCGGCCGTCCCCGCCGCCTTCACCTTCTCACCGCCCTTCGGTTTCGCCCCGGAGGCGGGCCCCGACGCGGCGGCGGGGTCGGGCCCCTTCTCCTTCTCGCGTCCCGCCGCCGCCCTGGGCCGGCCGGAGGAGAAAGGCCCGCGGTCGCTCTTCGAGGAGTCGGGCGAGCCGGCGCCCAAGGGCCTGAAGCGGAAGGANTGCAGGAGGTGCTGCGCAGCCAGGGCCGCGGGCACCGCGACCGCGGAGAAGCCGCCGAGGCCGAGCGGGGAGCCACCGAGGAGCCGCCGGCGCCGTCGACGCCGGCCGAGGCCCGGGACCCCCCCCGGGAAGGTAGGTTGGGACACCCCGGCCGGGCCCTGGGACACCCCCGCCGCCCGGGTGTCGCCCTGCTTTCTGAGGTGGCTGCCTCCCTCTCTTTGCAGATGCTGCCGCCGCCGCGACCCCCGCCCGCCGGGCTCGGGGCAGCGAGAGCACAGAGGGGCTGGGGGGCCTGTCGCCCGGTGAGCTGACGGCCATCCAGTGCAAGAACGTCCCCGATTACCTCAACGACAGGACAGTGCTGGAGAAGCACTTTGGCCAGTTCGTGAAAGTCCGACGGATCATGACCAGGCGCAATAAAAAAATGGCCATTCTCCACTTTTTTGATCATGTGAGTGTCGGAAGCGGTTGGGGGAAGAGCAGCCTTAAGTCTGAGTGCCTGGGGTGGGTCCAGCTCTGGCGACACTGCACCCCTGTTTTCCCCTGGTGAAAAACATACGGTGTAAAGCTTTGTATCGTGAGCGCAGTGTTACAGATGGTGATAGAAATGTGTTGAGCTGCACCTAAAAGGTGGTAGCTGCTGGAGCTCTGCCTGGCTTTAGCTGTCCTGTTAGCATCCAGCTCAAACACCAAACGGGTCTTCCCTGTTCGTTGCCTCACGTTGCCCAAACCTGAACTACATACGCTGCCGCATTCTCGTTCAGGCTCAGCAGCACCAAGGGCGAGGTGAGCTCGTGCCGTCTTTGCAGGGTGACCTGCTTGCTGGAAATACTGCCGTTTTGTCAGCGCTGAGGTGTACTGAGGAGCCAGTTCAGAGACTGTTTCTGTTTTGTGCTTAAAAACAGATTTGGTCTCAAGTGGTCTAAGCTTGCTGTAGCTCTTGGAAAAGCAGCAATGTTTGTGGAAACCCATCCTGCTGGTTTCACGTAGGTCTTCAGTGAGAGGTTAAAATGAAGTAGCCAGAATTTTACAGAAATTGATAAAGAGTTTCTCTGGTAAAAACTGCACTGGGTGTTTTGGTGTTGTGGTGCTAATAGGTTTGCATACTCTGCTTTTGTTTTCTTTCAGGCCTCTGCAGCTCTTGCCAGAAAAAAAGCAAAAGAGTTGCACAAAGACATAGTAACATTTTGGCAAAAGAAGAAAACAAGTAAGTCTGTGTTTCCAGATATGGTTATTGGGTGATACATTAAATGGTATGGCATCTGGTTTGTTCTTGCTTCCTGATGTGCTGAGATCGATACAAAGATGATCTCCACAGTAGGAATGTTACAGTTGTATGATGGTTCTCTCTGGCTGTTGATAGTCAGACTGTTAGGTGCGCGGAGGTTCTGAGAGCATTTCAGCTTATTTTTACAGAAGCGTAAAAATAGTTGTTCTGCATTTTATGTGACATCCCAGCTAGCTTTGTCTGTGGCAAAGGCTAACAGTGAATGCACAGGCGAGGGGAGAAAGAACAGGATAAAGCATGTAATTGCTTCCAGAATAATTTCTCAGCCTTTAACAGCCTATGGCTCAGGAACCCTGTCTGCCGGAAGGGGTGTCTTAGCTCTTGGGGAATTTTTCTATTGTGAAGTTACCCAGTTGCTTTTGTATGCTGTGTAAACTTCCAGTGTCCACAGTACTGTCCTCTGGTATTGAGGAAGTTTTAAGTGAGTGACTGTGAATCACACTTGGAAATTGCACTTTGTTTCTTAAATTCCTGTTGTCTAAAATATTTTACTTGATCTGAGCCAAAATGCTGTTTCAGTCATACAAAAGAGCTGAAGACACTTGAAATGACAGTGTAGTTTTACAAGAGAATTTAGAAACCATTTCTGAAGCCACACAAGAGGAATATGGTGATGTTAACTTTGTGCTCCTATCTAGAAGTAGGATGTTCTTTGGGGCTGTAAGAAAACCCAGTTTCAAATGCCTTGCTGCCCGCTTCAGAGCATGGGCTGGTATGTGGGCTTCCAGCTTTCAGGAAAGTATCCCGAGAACTGAGTTAAGGAGTACCCTGGAGTGAGTGTCTCTGTTGCCAAGGTTGCTTAAACCAAAAAGAGAACAACCTACAGAGAATTGAGCCTAGAAATGGGAAACCTGGATTCCAGATTCTGTTTGGGATTAGGGCAAGAGGAGGCGTGAGTGTTGGCTGTTCATCCCCTAGGCAAATACTTGAATTGTCAAGTGCTTCCCTTTCTTTAGCTTTTTGAGTGCTTCCTGTGTACCTCTGGGATCCTAGCCTAAGGTTATGCTTCAGCTGTCAGCAAATGAATGGTTCACCACAGCTTTGACCAAACCAGACTTGCTTTCCTGAAAATGAACAGCTGCAGAGTTGTCTTCTTGAGAATTAACATCTTGAAGCAGCAGCTATAGGGGTGCATGTTCACCTTTGTCATTTTATTGTGGCGTTAAGTCTATAAAAACGTGAATGGCAGCATTCTAAAATAACTAATCTGAGAGAATTTAAGAAATCCAACTGGTTGAAAATTTGTTCCTGGGAGAGGAAATTCTTCCTTCCTGCAAGGTGTAGATGTAACTTGAGAAGGCATGCCAACCTCAGTCTAAGCTTGGGTATGTGAAAGAAATAATTAAAATGCTTCAGCAGGAGCACTGGGAGTTGTGGTTTAAATAGGTGAAATGGATTTCATATCCCGTAGAGAGTTATGATTTGTGGATAATGTCCCAAACCTGAGAGAACTTAAATTTGG
Source organism: Pandion haliaetus (assembly GCA_013401275.1). Taxonomy (NCBI): domain Eukaryota; kingdom Metazoa; phylum Chordata; class Aves; order Accipitriformes; family Pandionidae; genus Pandion; species Pandion haliaetus. Next base: position 23,415 of record VYZV01008759.1, read on the forward strand.
GTGATCAGACTTCATTTACTGACAATCTGCTGACCAATTATAGTTATTGCTAAGTGACATTTTATTGAAAAATGCTTACTCTTTATAGAACAGTGAAGCTGACTAGCAATTGGTAAGACTTACTCAGTACAGCTTGTAGTGCGTGTTGTTCCAGAAGTTTTGCATGCATGTACAAAACTGTGACTCTTAGTTTTATTTTCTAATAGTATTTTTTTTTAAACAAACTGCTCACCACTACCCCCACGGGGGAAAAAAAAGAGTTGTTGCTTAAACTATTTGGCAAGTACCTGGCTTCATGTTTATATGTCACTTCAGGTCCAGCAAAAAGAGAATTTTCATCCAAGGAGAAGAAAGCAGGTGAAGATGAAGGAAGGCAAAGCAGTGAGGAGCAAAACTATCAGCATTCCCCTCTTCGAAAACCTTTAATAAGATCCTCTGCCAGCAGTGTCATGCCTGGTAAAAGGTACGTCTGCTCCTCTGGAAATCTATCTGGCAGGAAATGGTGTGTGGGGAAAAATGAGTGTGTGCCAAATAGCCATGTTTTTATTGGGGAGTGTGCTTCCCTCATCTCTTCTGGTTTGTCTGAATTACAAGCTCACAGGTCTCACACTTTGTCAGAAAGATATTTCTAACTGCTTATTAAGGCTTTTTACTTTAGTCTGTGTATTTCTTTTGAATGTTTTGTTCATGATGACATAAGTAACAACACCTGCAATAGTGAGGCATAAGGGAATTGAATGAAACAGTGCAGAGCCAAACTAGGACCAAGCAGTAATGACACTGTTCTATGGTCACGATTAAATGAACTTCTGAAGTGAGTAGCTTCATTTGTAGGCAATTACAGTTCTGTAGAATGAGAATCCCATTTCCAGAGTAGCTGGCAAGTTTGAATCATTGTCTTGTCTCACTTGAAGAGAATGATCTTTGTACAGGAATCCTGTTTTGTGTCAGTTGCTGAAGTGGCAAGGTTGTCATCTTTCTGTGGTACCTTAATGGTGTGTCTAGTTTGACAAAAGTAATTTGGTATGCATAGTCATATAATTACAAAATTAGTAATGTGTTGTGAAGGAATGAACGTTCCTTGATTTAAAAAGTATATCTGTATTTGGGCCCTGTAAAATCTTTTAATAATCTCTATTGCTATAGAAAGCATTTGGTTTTTTTCAGCCAAACAGCAGGCTAGTTTCTGGCTTAAAAATAAACTGCTGTGCCATAGTGATGCAAAAATGCTGCAACAGCCATCTGGTTCTGTCCACTCTCAGACAGATTCAGTAATACCATTTCTCTTGTACAAAGGTTGAGGCTTTCACCCTGATCAGGAAAGCTTGGCAGTGTTGTCAAGGCAGTGCTGAGTATTTAACTAGACTAACTCCCAGTGCTAGTGTTAGCTCATAACAACTGTAGTACGTCGATACATACTTCGTTTATTTGTTACGTTGCTTTGTGAACAAAATACTCTTCTAAACAGAGATATTGATGTCCTAATGAACAGTGAACTGATTAAGGCTGAGTCATGCATTAATGTATTACTGATGAAAAATCTTTTATTTTTAGTTCTCCCGCAAAGAAGCCTGGTCTTCGAAAGGCGCTGCAGTTTGAAGCAGATCTGTTTGATTCTAGTTCTGAAGGGCAGAGCTCAGAAGCTTTGGGAGCTTCATTGTCGTCTCTTGGTAACCTGGTAGGATTAGTGGCCGAAACATCTGAAGAAAGATACCGCCTTTTGGACCAAAGGGACAAAATCATGCGACAAGGTCATTACACAAGTTAATGAGTGTAACATCTGCTTCTCTGGAAAAAAAGAAGTGTTTGGTGTCTGTTGCAAAGCTGTTGTGATATTGTGGAAGTAGCTTTAAAGGGAGAGTTAAACATTGAGCAGTCTGTAAAATACTCTTGTACATACATACATGAATTTTTGCAGAACATGCAAAAATCTGTTTTACTTGTTGCATGTGCGTATTTCTTGTGGAAAGTGAATAGCAGGCTGTTCGTCTTCTGTGAAGAAGGCCATGTAGGGAGATTTGCATCCCTGCAGGTTCTTTGAAAAAAGCTACCCAAAGCCTAACTGTGTTTCTCTAAATTCAAACTACTACACAGCTGGTGATTATTTCAAGAAGTGGCCCTTTGTTTCACAGTGCTGAGTTGTAAACCCTTTCATCCTGTTCTTGCCTTTTCAAACCTGGCCCTACTTTTAATTTAAGATCTTATTTTTGATATTGACAAACAGATTTATCAGCCGCTTGACATGGAATTGGGGAATCGTTGGTCCTTAGTTAGGACACAAAACAGGATAGGCTGTTAGGATACAAAACATTTGGTATCTTTTAGAGGCTTCAATCTTTTCAGCAAAACTCTCGATATCCAGGTGGGACGGTAAGAGAAGCTTCCCCAAAGGAGCGGTGCAACCCTGGGACAGGCCCCAGAGTGAGTGAACCCCATCCTTGTGCGTTTCTGACCATGCAAAGGTGTGGGTACAGCCTTGCTCTGAGTAGAGATAGGATGGGAATGCCTAGAGACCTTTTCCCACCAGCTTTTTTTGTGAACTGTTGCCCTAGCAATGTACTTCTTGACATCCATCCATTGACCAATGTACGGACTCCAGCTGAGGCATCTGGCTTACTTAGGGTTGTGTTGGCACATCAGGGTAATAGCTTGTCATGAAAACGAGAGATGCTTAGTATTTTTTCAATTTTTTTTTTTTTTTTTCAGCTCGAATAAAAAGGACCGATCTTGGCAAAGCAAAAACTGTTATTGGCACTTGCCCAGACATGTGTCCTGAAAAGGAGCGCTACATGAGAGAGACAAGAAACCAGCTCAGTATCTTTGAATTACTTCTAGGATCTGACAAGGTATGAGCCATCTGTATGCATGGGTTTGTTGTTCCCAGGACATCTGTTTGCTTGCTGTTTATATAAAGCTGTCAGTGTTGTTTAGTAAGGGTTAATTCTGGTGGAAATGTTCTGGAGGCCACTTTAATGTCTTTCAATTGTTTTTTCACTCGAAGTCATGTCTTCTATTAGCTACAGACAGGCTTTCAGAACTATAGTTCTAAAACTCTAGGGCAGCAGTATACATTGTCTTGAAGGCTATGAGTTTGAGCCTAAGTCAACGCTTAAGATCCTGTCACAGAAGAAAATAAAATGTATTTGCTCTCGTAGCAGAACAGACGTGGGCTGTTAGTGTGATGTCCTGGTTTTGGCTGGGATAGAGTTAATTGTCTTCCTAGTAGCTGGTATAGTGCTATGTTTTTGACCTAGGTCTGAGAAGAATGTTGATAACACACTGATGTTTTCAATTGTTGCTGAGTAATGTTTAGTCTAAAGTCAAGGATTTTTCAGCTTCTCATGCCCAGCCATCAAGAAGGCTGGAGGAGCACAAGAAATTGGGAGGGGACACAGTCCCAAAGGGGTATTCCATACCATGTGATGTATATAAACTGGGGGTGGGGGAATTGTCGCTCGGGGCCTAACTGGGTGTCGGTCGGCGGGTGGTGAGCAATTGCATTGTGCATCACTTGTATATTCCAATCCTTTTATTATTACTACTGTCATTTTATTAGTGTTATCGTTATTAGTTCTTCTTTTCTGTTCTGTTAAACTGTTCTTATCTCAACCCACAAGTTTTACTTCTTTTCCCAATTTTCTCCCCCATCCCACTGGGTGTGGGGGGGAAGTGAGTGAGTGGCTGCGTGGTGCTTAATTGCTGGCTGAGGTTAAACCACAACATGTGAACAGTGGAGAAACTCCTTTAATAGGATTATGAAAGTAAAGGCATGAATGGGATGAAATCCTCTATTCTCCTGAAAAGTTGAACATAGTCCTTGGACTTTGATTCTTTTCTCCACATCTTGCAGGTAGATCATGCAGCAGCAATCAAGGAATATAGCAGGTCTTCAGCAGATCAGGAGGAACCTTTGCCCCATGAATTGAGACCCTCTGAGGTGTTGAGCATGACCATGGACTATTTAGTGACAAACATTATGGATCAAGGAGAAGGAAACTACCGAGAATGGTATGACTTTGTCTGGAACAGAACTCGTGGAATAAGGAAGGTAAGCACTGGTGGATGGAGGTGTTTGATGATAGTAAGCAAAAGATCGCATAATGCTGTAAAAAGTGAAGCAAAAAGCAGTAGTGATTCAAACGTTTTGAATTGCAAAGTGACTCAAAGCACAGTTGAAATGAGTTTACCAAAGGTAGTGCCAAATAATTATGCTCTTCAACTGTAGTTTAAAAATACATGCAATGCTTTCTTTATCATTCTGGTTAGGATATAACCCAGCAACATCTCTGCAACCCGCTGATGGTGTCTCTGATTGAGAAGTGCACTCGCTTTCACATCCATTGTGCTCACCACTTGTGTGAAGAGCCCATGTCCTCCTTTGATGCCAAAATCAACAACGAGAACATGACTAAATGCCTGCAGAGCTTGAAGGAGATGTATCAGGACCTGGCTAACAAGGGGATTTACTGCAAGAGTGAAGCAGAGTTCAGAGGTTATAATGTCTTGCTGAATCTTAACAAGGGTGATATCCTCAGGTGGGAACAACAAATAACACTTGTTTTTTCTCTTTGCCTCTAGGAAGAATTGAGATTAGGATTAAGTCCAGACAAATTGTAATGGAAGCAAAAAGCTTAGTTGTAGAATTTTTTTTGCCAGAGAAAGTCTACTATAGTAATGTTTTATTTGAATTTTTCAATAGGTTGTTTTAAAAAGTGTGTCTTTAAGAAAAAGTGTTGGGGGGAAGCTTTGTTTTATCTCCTTGAATAACTCAGTAGAGCTTCTGCAGGTAGTAAAAAAAAAAAAAAAAAAAAAAAANCTTTTGGTTGGTTTGTTGTTAAGTCTTCACTATACTCAGTCAAGGAAAATTTTTTTTCTCTTCCCAGGGTGGTATCCAAGCTTGATTGCTTTATCTGCAGTAGGACCAAGGAAAAAATGTTTTGTGGGCAGAGTCATACTTTGCTTTTCTGGTCAATCTCTTAACTACCTTCCTCCCTAGAAGTTGGAGTGATGTGCCTAAATAATAACATGATTATGCAAGCATCATGAGAAGATTAATGATCAGTAAATAATGCTGCTAATGTAATTCACAGCCATTTGTTTTGGACAGGAGTTGCATGCCTTGCTTAAAGCTCCTAATTTTAATTCTGTTTTGTTAAAGGTTGGTATTAAATTGTGATTGTCAGTGTTGAAGCAAAAGGTTTGTCTTTTGTCTCCACAGAGAAGTACAGCAGTTTCATCCAGAGGTTAGAAACTCTCCTGAAGTTAGATTTGCAGTTCAAGCTTTTGCTGCATTAAACAGCAACAACTTTGTGAGATTTTTCAAGTTAGTGCAAGCAGCTTCCTACCTGAATGCATGTCTCTTACATTGTTATTTCAACCAGGTGAGAAAAAGGCAGATGGATATTTTTTAAAGCGTTAATCAGTAAAACAGTCTGGGACTTCTAGGATGAAATCTTTTTAGTAGAAAACTTGGTATATGTTTAGCCTTAAAAATAATCTTATTCTTGCTTCTTCAGAAGCGATTAAGAATTTATCAAGAGTTTTCTGCTGTGATGTAGAAGGAAAATACTAAAATGTTCTCAGCAATTTTTTCCCGTAACTGCATACAAATACATACTATTTTTCCCTGAAAATAATTGGAAAGCAGAGAAGCAGGCCTGAGACTTTTGCAGAGGAAATATCAACCTGCACTTTCAGAAGCCCTTGCAAGCTTTTTCTGCTGCACAAGAATTGCAAAGGGATATGCTCAAAATGAGCGGCATTGAAGAGGAGTAGAAACTAGAAAGCCAAGTGTGTAGAATTTAAAAAGAAGGTTAAATCTGAATAGTTCTTTGTGTGGATATTTGGTGACAAAGTACTGATTTCTTTTAAATGCGACTTTTGTGTTTATAGTACACTTTATAGTACGTTTTGGGGTCTTTAACGTAGTAGTTACATGGCTTTTTCTTTTGTCTTCCCCCAGATTCGTAAAGATGCTCTAAAATCTCTCAATATTGCCTACACTGTGAGCACCCAAAGATGTACAGTGTTTCCTTTGGATCACCTGGTCCGCATGTTGCTGTTCAAAGATTGTGAGGAAGCAACCGATTTTATAAGTTATTATGGCCTGAGTGTATCTGATGGGTAAGTGTAAGGAAAAGGGTGTCTATGCCTTAAGATGCCTGGTGGGGTTAGACCAATGTTAGGCGAAGTGTTAATGTGGATGGGCTGCTCCTGCAGTTTGCAACCAGGAAAAGAAAAGAACAGGTGAAGGGTAGGGGCTGGGGTCTGTAAGCAAAGCGCTAGGATAGTGACGGGTGCAAATTTTAGTAATCCTTTCTATTTTTATTGCTGTAGTCGTGAAGAGTTCTTTAATTTTGCATCTTTCCCTCAATAAATGGGTTTGCATCCCTGTAACTACTGTGACTTCCCACAATAGCTTTTTTGTATTTATACATCTTTTTTTACTTGGTTTGGTAAGGTGACGAGGGATTTCAAAGATAAAAAATTCCTTCAGCCTTCTAGATTGTTGTAAAAAACGAGATAAACATTTTCCCCCAAAGGAGAGACTGCATATTGAGTGCAGTCTCCATTGGACTTCAGGGACTTCCTCCCTAGAAGGATGTTGTGGATAACCCAGTAGAAAAAAAAAAAGTTTTAGGTTCTAATCTTGCAGTTGAATTGTAGTAAATTGCAGCTCTGTAGGAAATGAGGATACAGTTCTGCTTCTCAGGAAACTGGTATTATCGTGATGCGTGTAGGGTAGGACGAAGCTGAACAGTGCAAACCACTTTTTGGAGGCCAGTGGTTTGCAGATAAGAGTGTCTGCCATGGAAATACGTACATTGTAAGGTGTTCTCATACAGACTTGCAATCTCAAGAGACTGGAGAAGGCAAAAAACTTGAGCGTGCCAGTTAGTGCTCTATTGCCTGTTACATTCTGTTTTGAAATAATAAGATTAGCCAGGCTACAGTTGCCAAGATTGGAAGAAGATTGCAGCTTGTAAAATGACTTCTGTAGGTAGCCTTGGCATCTATCATGTGGGATGCAGTCTAGGTAAAATGTGCATGGATAATACACACAGTGGTTAAAGGTTAAAAGGAAAAGGGGACAGAATAGTCCACAAGAGTGCCAGAAATGTTAGTGCTGCTTGTACTCTGTCCTGGGAGGATAGCTGTGAGGACGGTGCTCTCTGCCTTCACTGCTCTGCTTCCAGCCAAAGATAGAGAGAAAGGCTACAGGGCGCAATCCTGAGTGTCCAGTGCCTGTCTTGCTTTGCCCTGCTAAGCTGTCCAATTGAAAACCCATAGGTTACTGGAGATTTGAGGATGTATTCCTGCCTTTTATTTTGCCCCAGTGCTTACGTGGAGCTGAATCGCTCAGCTTTCTTGGAGCCAGACGGATTACCCAAACCACGTAAATCGATGTTTGTCAGCCAGAAGCTAACTGTCTCAGTTGGGGAAGTTGTAAATGGTGGGCCGTTGCCCTCAGTGCCTCACCACATCCCTGTGTCCAGCTTCAATGGACAGAACAAGTATATTGGTGGAAGCACCTCTGTGGATCAAGCTAGTAGTAGCCAAAAACCTAGCATGGAAGCAACAGGTAAGAGCAAACATGCATTTTGGATACTGCTGCATCAGCTCTGTGAGAAGTTTTCTTTCACAACGCAGAAACTGATTTTGGCTCGTATGGGTTGAAATTGCATGGAAATTGGGATGTAATGAATGTTTTGATTTAAGTGTACTTATGTAGCTGTAAAAGTTAAGAAGCAACCTGATTAATAAAAGGAAGTGCACTAACAGAAATGAGTGCAATTTTGCCAACATAGGTGAAATAACTAGATACTTGGCTACTTCAGAAAGCCACCTTCCCTTTTCAGTTTGCAGATTTTGTATTGCAACCGTTAGTTCCCACTGTGTGTGTAATTGTGTTGTTTTTCAAGTTAGCTGAACGTATGCTTTTTTTGTCCTTGTTTAAAGTAAAGATATTTTGCATTTATCCAAGAGGTGTGTGTAGGTGCTAGGTGTACTTGATGTAAAACAGTTGTTTTACTGGTATGTACTTGGTATTGGAGGTAATGTGCAATGACATTTTTTAATGTTTTGTATAAAATATTCATAAATACAAATTAGTTTCTATGATACAATTATGTTTTTAACTTTAACGCAGTAAGCTTCTGTTACAGACTTGCCTGATAAATCTTATCAGGTCATAAAACAAGCCAGCTTTCGAAGATAAGAATAGTTTTGCTTCTATTTTTGACTCGCCTGTTTTCCTTAATTTTTCTCTTCCTCCCTGCCAAGAAGGAAGAGTGGAAAGTAAAGGTGTGGATTTAGATGCTGCAGCAGTAAGAGTCCAGCCCCCAGCTCATCTTCTGCCCTCACTGTTACCTCGTCAGCTTGTGCCAGTGCTGCCTCCTGTGCAGGCAATCTCCCAACCTGCTGGACAACCTGAGCCTCTCTCTTCAAAGCCTCAGCCTGTCTACACAGACACAGTAAGGAAATTTAAACCCATCATGAAGTATTTGGGAAAGATCTGTGAAATATAATAAAAGGTAACAGAGTTCTTGGGTTGTTCCAGTTTTCCAGAATCTGTGTGTGTTATGTAGAGTCAAAAGGAGACACTCACTGCTTCAGTGCTTTGGGTACTTTGAGAAGTTGTTTCCTTGGACTATTCTGAAAAGAGAAAGTCTTGAGTGACTTCAGATGCAAGTCTGAAATGTCAGTGCTTGCTCCGACTCCTTCATAGGATAAACAGTCCTGTTGTTTAGTATTTATATGAGAAACCTCAAAGGAGAGAGTCAGGAAGCAATAGTAGAAAGTGATTACCTTTCACTTAGTAGGTAAACTTTGCTTTAGTAAATAATACTGAGCTGTTTCTTAATGGCATGTATTTCAAATGAGACATGACAAAGTTTCTTCTTGTGGACATACGACTATTAATGTTGGGTCTTGAATGTGTACCGTGGGTATCTGTGCTGTTCCCCTTTTTCTCCCTCCCACACGTGTTTAGATACATACTAATGCTGAATCCATCTAGAAGTGTCTCATTGCTTTGTAAAGTACGGCTGCCATATTCTACCTAAATGTAGCTACGTTTCAGTGAAGATGAGACTTGGTCGTTTGGAATTAAATCAGCTAAAATAAGGGAAGCTCTCAAGTAAGAAAATAGGAATCATTCTCAAAATTAGCTTTTCTTAGCTGTTATTTCCTAATTTAACTTGCCCATATTTAATACAGAAAGCTGCTTTTGTTTCTGGGCTGTTATTAATCTTTTAGATAAACACAACAGCCTGGAAATTTTAGGCTAAGTTAGCTTAGTTTGTAAGTAGAAAATACAGATGATGTTGCCAATTACAATCAGTTAAACAAGGCTGAAAAGCCTCGCTCCTAATACATGTGTGCACCCAGGCCATCCTGAGCAGGACTGCATCTTGCTTCAGCTGCTTCCTCTGCTGTGTTGTAGGACATCGCCGAAGTGGCGGAGGGGCTTGTGCACGATGTCCTCAAAGGAGAGTGCAGAGAAGTTGGCAGAGCAGGAATGGCTTATGTGACTGCTGCTATCTGGTAAAGATAATTTATTGCTGGTACTCCTGGGGTCTGTCATCAAAGCTGCAATTTGCCATAGCAGCACCATGTGTGAAGATCATAAATCTAAGCAAGGCAAGGTCTATAGTGGAGGTAGTCTTACTGATACAGCTGGGGGGAAAAGCAGACCTTTCTTCAGATGTCTGCCACCTCTGTTACATACCAACTAGCCTAATGGAAGGCTCTGTAAACAAACCTCTGTAAACCTTGCCTTGCATGACACTCACACCACTGCCACAAGAAACATGTGTTGTAGAAGGAAAGGTGCCTGAAGGGAGACAAGAGGAGCAAGTCCAGATCTGGCTGTTTCTCTGCTTGAAATAATGCTTCCTCTCCAAGGCAATTGGTAGAGTCGTAGATGTGGATTTGTGACCAAAACAGTGTTATTAATGCACCAATGTTTTGGTTATTGCTGAACAGCACAGGGTCAAGGCCTTCCTTGTTTCCCACTCTGCACCCTGTGAGTAGGCTGGGGGTGTGCCAGAGGCTGGGAGTGGACACAGTTGGGACAGCTGACCCAGACTGACCAAAGTCCATACCATGTGATGTCATGATCAGCAATCAGTACTGGCTTAGAGGAAGAAGGTGGGGGTTTCTGGCTTCCAGGGTGGCCATTGATTGGAGACAGTCTGGGCATTGGTCTGTCTGTGGGAGGTGGTGGCTGACTGCCTTTGCTTTGCTTGGTGGTGGTGTGTTTGGTTTTTTTCTTTTTTTCCCTTCACCTATTAGTGTCTTTATCTCCATCCATGAGTTTTCTTGCTTTTGTTCTTCCTGTTTTCTTCTCTGTCCCGGTGAAGGGAAGGGAGTGAGCCAGTAGCAGTGTGGGTGCTTAGCTGGTGGCTGGAATCAGCCCACCGCAGCAGAGCAAGGGTATGCTTGAGAAAAGCACAGACATAGGGCTTTGAATGAAAACTTTCTGGCTTTGAAAAGAGAATTGCTCTTTCTGCATAGCACCTCAGAAGCTACTGTGGAAGAACTCATGACTGAAGTGATGGGGGAGATCCTCAGACAAGTGGCTGGAAGCACACTTAGCGCAGAACGGGAGCGTGTCAAAGAGGAAAGGCGCAGAGTGGAGGAAGAGAGGTGAGTCGAGTCGCTGCTTTTGCTGTGGGGCAGGGTGGGCTGTATACACCCTTAGGCAATGTAACAACAGCTGGTGCCAGCATGAGTCCTTGCATGTGTGTCTTTCTACCGTGCTGACAGCACTCAGTTTGTCTCACCTTGAACTGCCCTGGGATCATGCAGGCAGGCTTTCCCTTCTGTGTTCTCAGGTGCTAGTTAGTATTTTGGTGACCTCACAGAGTCATGATGAAAATGGTGGGTGGGAATTTTGGGAACTTTTATTCACCCAGAGCTTCCAGGGTGAATCCTGGCCCTGCTGAACGCAGGAACTTTTCCTTCCAAGTGAACTACTTGTCTGTGGCTTACTGGGGTAAGAACAAAATAACCCCATTGTTGTCTGTATTTCTGAGGGAAACCTGGCTCCATGCAAAACTGTTTAGCGAGAGAAACCAGCTAGTGGGAACTCAATTTTAGGTGAATTAACTGTCTGACGCTGCATGTAGCGCTTACGTGACGAAGTGGCAGGTTTGCCAGTGTAAATCTTTTCACTTTTGTAAATCTTGCCATTCTTGTCTTGCCACTTGTGTAAATCTTTTCTGTGTCCTTCCAGGCAAAAGCAGGAAAGAGAACAGTTAATAAAGCAGCTGAGCCAGTTGGTGGGTGTGGAGTTAATGGAAGAAGTAATAAAAGAGAGCATTCAAGAAGCTTCAGCCAATGAGTTAAAGTACGTACAACATACTGTATGCTACTTTGCTGTAGGATGCTTTCCTCAGGGTAAGAATTTGTTAGGGAGTGGTGGGCTTCTTGCTTGGTCTTCTCTGAGTTCATCTTCAATAACCTACTTGAAAGAGGGGGGTAAGTGTATTTGATTGTACAGCGAGCTGCCAGTTTGCAGTTGCACTGTGTCAGGCAGTAGTGGTTCTCCAGCGTGGAGGGAATAGAGGCTTTGTCTAGGACAAGGCTGCCCTGTATGCTTATTTTTCTTCTGAATGCCTTACAGCTCAGCTGTGGGCTCTCTTGTAGGCCCTTCTCTAGAAGCCCATGATCAGTGTAAAACTTGAATGACTTCTGATTGATTACAGGCCTTATTTAGAAGGGCCATAGGGTAGAAGTGTGGAAAATCCCTCCCCTTTGCTAAATGCGATGGTCTTCCCTGTTTGCGCCTCAGCTAATTGTATGGGCATTTGCTGCAGTCTCCACCTCACTAGAGGTCTTGGTTTGTTTTATTTTGAACTAGATGTGCCTTAGAAAGAGACCGGCAAGCCCGTATTGCCCGATGTTCAGAAGAAGTCTGTGGTCATGTCATGGGCCTCTTTCTGGAGGATGAGATTTTCCAGATTGCTAAGGAAACCCTTCAGGAGCTCCAGTGTTTCTGCAAGTACTTGCAACGGTGAGTTGCCACCCTGTGACACAACTGCTTTTCTTGAGAATGTTGGCACAGAGTAGTAAATAGAGATTGAACTACAGCTGTCTAGTTGCATTCTTTTGCTGTCATCTTGTCTCTGCTATAAGGGTAGGCTTACAGTCCTGTTACCAGGCTCTAATGAGTTACCCAGCTATGTGTGGGGAGGGGAGCACACCTCATCAGAGTTGAGTAATGAGCTTGGTAGATTTCAGCTTCATTCTGTCTAGAAACTTGTAATAATTTCTCCTTGTATTCTTTCTGTTGGGTGCTTGTTCTTCTGGATGTGTGCTAAGTGTTCAGTGGCTGTTGTGGAGCTCCAAGGCAGAGATTCATTTCTCCCTGCGCAGACAGGTTGAGGTGTGTTTCAGGTGGCATTTCTAACTGCTAAAGAGGAAGCAGCAGGGTAGTGTCTCTTTACTGTGGAGCACCTTCCCTTGCAGAGTTCTTTCTGTCCTAAAACTGCATTCATGTGTCTCTTCAGGGGGTGTGTAAATCACCTTCAGTGTGATAGGGAAGGTTAAGGAGGAGCCTAAAGATATGTGAAACAAATGTACATACAGCAGTCAAGAAAACTGGATGATGTAGGAATGTTTTTTTTGCAAGCCCTGAAAATACCTGAGGAAACACAATGAAATATTTCAATTCATATATTTTGTTACAAAACTGGTACGTGTTTTGATTGGTCATAGAAAAGTAAGACTAGCATCTAATGACAAAGGCTTTATTATATGTTCTCTCTTTGTTGGTGAATTTGCCTTTTTAAATGTTTCTTAAAAACAGAACAAGAAAAAAAAGAGGCATACCTTTCTTACTGCGGTAGACATTGCAAAAGTATTTTCAGCCAGTGCTTGAGATATCAGAGAAACTTTATAACGGATCATTGTAAAACACTGTGCTAGGAATAAACAGGCAGAAAACAGGGAAGGAAAACTAGGCTTGAACTTCTGCCTGGGGAGCACAACTAGGACAGCTGAGGAAGGGATGAGATGGAATAGTGGCAATCCTGCTTCCCTCCTGTGATCTCTCTGGCCACTGAAAGCAAGTGCAGCTTGCCAAGCAGAAAGGTGCTCCCTTTTGTCTGTATTGGTTTTTTTGAATGGGGCACAAGGCTGCCTGCTCCTTTTGGACACTGCATGTGTACAGCTGGCAGGTCTTATCCTGTGTGCATTCTGTTCAAGCCCTGACTTTGTGGCTGTGTGCAGAAATACAGCCTGAGCCCGCTGCACCACCTACATGCACCACCTCATGCTTGCCCCTGGGCAGACTGACTTGTGGGCTATTTGAGAGCCCAATCCAGTCTGAAGAGCAAAGATGAGAAACCCTGTTTGGTCTGCAGAAGAGTTTATTCATGTGATCTATTATCTATTCTCTTCCAAAGGTGGAGGGAGGCAGTGGCAGCTCGAACAAAGTTGAAACGTCAAATGAGGGCGTTTCCAGCTGCTCCCTGTTGCGCAGATCCAAAAAATAAACTGAAAGCACTGTCTCCCAGTGCTGAGTGGCCTATAGCCATGGAGAACTTGTGCAAGAGAATTGTAAACCTGGGGAACGGAGGAAAGCTGGGGATTTCTTGCACGAGGTAAGGATACTTACAGTGACAGCAGTTTGCAATCTGTTTGATTTTTTGGAAGGTAAGTTTACAAAGTAGCCCTCTTTGAACCTTTATTGTGAACGTTAATGGTTTTGCAAAACTGTTCTCAAATACCCCCCAAAAGACCCTTTCTGCACAAATGCCATGGCAAAGACTGCAAGTCTAAAGAAAACCTATTAACGGTAAATTTCTAAAGTGTCTGCAGTACTTCTCAGGTCTTAGTAAGTGTTTCTTAAATTTTGTTGAAGTACCTCTTTTATAGCAAAAATTACAACCAAGAATCTTTTGTTTCCAGGTTGAATTGGCTGAGGAACAAGACAGTACATGAAATGAAAGTTCAGCACTTCTACCAGCAATTGTTAAGGTATGTTGGTGTTTGATCCTTGCTTTCTTAGCAAATTGTAGCAAACGCCAGAGATCTCAAAAATGTCAGTAAGGAATGGCAAATCGTACTTGAGTGTCTGCTTGTAGCCTTGATTCTGGGAGTATTTTCCAGATAAGGGAAACTGGAAGATAAATTCAAGAAAGTGTTAGGCCATCTGATCCTATTGCTGTGGGTGTAACTTTAAGGATCTGATGGATATTAAGGGGGTTTTTGGGCCTGAGACGGGGGGATAGTGGGAGAGGAGTAAATGAGCTGTTACTGGCCTGGTTTGTGGCACGAAGGGGTGATCTAGATGTTTAAAGTGCAGCAGGAGGTCTGCCTTTTCATGGCTCATCATGCACTCTAGTGGCCTGTGTGTTTATCGGAGCAGCGCATTGAAGCAGTGTGGAAGTGAAGCAATACACCTATGGTCCCACAATCCCCAAAGTAAGGCTTATGTAACTGATGTAGCAGCTGCAGTTCTGGAAGGCTGCTGGTCTGTAGTGAAATAGATGGGCAACAGATCTAAAGAATTAGCTCTAGTTTTGGACTATTTGAAGTGGACAGTAGCTACTTACGGTATTGTAACTTGTTCAAAGCAAGAAAAACATTCCTCAGGTGGGAATAAGCACCAAGGGGGTCTTTTCACCAGTTTCTGTCTCTCTTTTAAGTGATTTAGCTTGGACTCCCCTGGATCTTGTCTCATTAATCACTGAACATATTCCAGTTCAACAAGAACAGGTTTTTTGGAAGGTGCTACTGGTTTTGCCAAATGATGATGAATACGCAGAGGATGATCCCAACAGGTAAGTAAAAGAGTTGATTGCTGGGTCCTTTTCTCAAACAGGGCAGTGAAATAGAGGAGTAGTAGTACGCATTCCTTGAGGTATNTTTCCCCCATACCATGTCAAATTTCCAGTTTGTTTTTTTTTTCTCCAGAGCACTCTAAGGAATATAACTGTAATTTATTGCAGTGGTCTGTATCTTCTGCTGACATTGTTCGTTGAATTTCTTTTGCTCATGCTGAAAACAGAAGACCTTGAGATATGTAGCGGTATGGATAATTTCAGGACATTTAATAACTCTTTAGCAAAATCCAAGCAATATGAAGGTTGGGGTTATGATAGATTGTGGTGTCTTAGAGGTGTTGGTGCTAAAACCCTAAAATGCCTTTTTTTTTTTTTTTTTTCTTAAAACAAAAAACCCAAAAGCNNNAACAAAAACCCCAAAAGCCCACTCTTGTTTGCTAGGGTACTGGTGGATTGGTTGAAAGCCAAATTTACGGGAGGCAAAACCTGGAAGAAAAATGCTTCACATACAGAAGGCAGAATTCAAACACTGACATTATTTAATTCTCCTGGCATGCAAGGGAGCAGAAGCATTAAAGTCAGTGTGTGTATAAAGGTAGGTGAGAACAATTTCATGATACTTAACAGGCCATAAAAGCAGGGTGTGCTCTTTTCCAGTGGATGTTGTGTGGAGGCTTTTCACACTGTGTCCCCTCAGATGGAGGGAGGTGATCCTGGAAGGGATGGGGTTGTTGAAAGTGTGTGGAAAATGATGGGTATTTTTCCTTGTTTCCAGTCAACTGAGTTAATACCTGCCTAAATACAGTGCAATAGAGCCCCAGTCATCTCGATTCCTGATGCCAAATCAGGTGCTGAAGTGCACTTTTGTGCTCACCTGCATCTATTGGACACATGCGTTTTTGTCTGTCTTGTAACTCGTTGTCTTAGGATTTGTAGTGCTCCTGGTAACGAATGTCAAAGGTGAATGCTAATGATAGTAAACTGCAGATTTCATAGAATCATTTAGGTTGGAAAAGACCTTTAAGATCATCAGGTCCAACCATCAACCATGCCCACTAAACCATATCCTGAAGTGCCCTGTCTACATGCTTTTTGAATACCTCCAGGGATGGTGACTCCACCACTTCCCTGGGCAGATTGTTCCAATGCCTGACAACCCTTTCAGTAAAGAAATTTTTCCTAATATCCAATCTAAACCTCCCCTGCTGCAACTGGAGGCCATTTCCTCTCATCCTATCACCAGGCACCTGACAGAAGAGACCAGCACCCACCTCACTACAACCTCCTTCCAAGTAGTTGTAGAGAGCAATAAGGTCTCCCCTCAGCCTCCTTTTCTCCAGGCTAAACAACCCCAGTTCCCTCAGCCGCTCCTCCTAAGACCTGTGCTCCAGGCCCCTCACCAGCTTCGTTGCCCTTCTCTGGACACACTCCAGCACCTCAGTGTCTTTCCTGTCGTGAGGGGCCCAAAACTGAACATAGTACTCAAGGTGCAGCCTCACCAGTGCCGAGTACAGGGGGGCGATCACTTCCCTGCTCCTGCTGGCCACACTGTTTCTGATACAGGCCAGGATGCCGTTGGCCTTCTTGGCCACCTGGGCACACTGCTGGCTCATATTCAGATGACTGTCAACCAGCACCCCCAGGTCTTTTTCTGCTGGGCAGCTTTCCAACCACTCTTCCCCAAGCCTGTAGCGTTGCATGGGGTTGTTGTGACCAAAGTGCAGGACCTGATACTTGGCCACGTTGCACCTCGTACAATTGGCCTTGGCCCAAAGATCCAGCCTGTCCAGATCCCTCTGTAGAGCCTTCCTACCCTCAAGCAGATCAACCTTCCCTCCCAACTTGGCGTCATCCGCAAACTTCCTGAGGGTGCACTCAATCCCCTCGTCCAGATCATTGATAAAGATATTAAAGAGAACTCAGTATGAAAATAGCTTCATTTAGTGATGTTACTGTTGTCATCTTTGTTACTTGTATAGGTGGCACATGGCGCTCTGTCTGACTCTGAGCTTGATACAGCTGAGATGCAAAAAGACTTGCTTGGAACCAGCGGTCTCATTCTTCTCCTGCCCCCTCGAGTTAGGAGTGAAGATGTTGCAGAAGATGATGTTTATTGGCTTTCAGCTTTGCTGCAGTTGAAACAGTTGCTTCAGGTCAAACCTTTCCACCCGATAGTTCCCCTCGTAGTTCTAGTCCCCGGTCAGGAAGAGGAGGCCACAGAGAAAGAAGTAGAAGAAGGTATGTAATTATTTCTGTGCCTTGAAAAAACAGTGTGAATGTTTAGGGCTGCCCTGAGTAGAACTGTTGCGGCTAGTGCAGTCTCTCAAATACAGCGTCTAGTGAAGGGAGAGACTGTGAAGTACAATACTTCTCAGAGCTTTGCTAGAAATCCAGAGGCCTTAGAACTGATCAATATGGAAAGAAAGAACTTTATTTGGGCTTTCAGTTTTCCTTTGCATGCAGTATTTGATCCTGAGAGTCTGCAGGCAAGGGTGGAGAAGTGATGCTGTGGATGTATGCGGAGTATGAGACTAGGCTAGAGTAGGAGATACGCATTTGTTCTTTCTCTGTGTAAATGGCTGGTTTTCTTATTTTTAAGGTTTGATGCTGCAGGACTTGATTTCAGCCCAGCTTATTTCAGACTACAGCATTGTTGAGCTCCCAGGTTCTATCAATGACTTACAAGGCACCAGAAGGGTAAGAACAGTAACTCACACGAAGAGATATTTGTCTGGTTTATCATTAACCTCTCAATTACTAATGCCTTATAAGGAATGATTATGTTCTCAGTAGCTTAATTTGCAGCTGAATCTTGTGTAATGGGATATTTTTTTTCTGCTGAAGTTTCTGTAACATAATTTTTATTCAAAAAGCTCTTACCCTTTTTTTTTCTCCACACACCTGAATTTGCGGGAGTTGGGTACTCACTTGTTAATAGTGATTCCAACATCAGCCAGAACTATTCTGAAATGAAATATTTCTGCTACTTCTCCATTATTCGTGACTGTTCTATTTTAACTGACTAGAGATCAGTAGCATTTGCTACGTAAAAGGTAGTTTCTCCTGTGTAATATTGAAAACTTCACTGAGACCAAAATATGTGGATTATGTAAATCCATTCTTGTCTGTCCCACCTGCATTGACTAGCAGACCTACTGTTGCTGCCTAACAGACAGGTGCCGGTGGTGGGTAAGCCTTTGTTACCCTTAAGCTCCCAGTCCTAAAATGCAAAGGACCCTTTGTAGCTCTTGTGGCTGCTGTAAGATCACCCAGGATTATCCCATCTTGGTGGATGGGACTGAGGGATGCCTCTATATTCTTACGTACATGGAGAAGGATTGTACAGATCTCTCCCCAGCAGCTTCCAGACACCAGCTTCTCCCCTTGTCCTTCAGTTTGCTGTGTGCTTGGCAATAGTGGCCTGGAGATAACCAAAAACCCACGATGGAAAATGACACTTAAAAGCCTAAAATAAGTTTTTGTGTGAGTCATAGCAGGGTCAGTTGGAGAGGTGGCAGAGGGTAATGGCCAAGCTGTCTCAGACTAAAAGCAGCTCCAGCCCTGTGTTCCCTTCTCAGGGTGTCTGAAGAAGGTGCCTAAGAAAGTAAGTGAGAACAAGGCAAGCCCAGAGTGATGTTCCCCCACAAACCCTCACAGCTTGCATCTCTTTGCAGTCTAAGGATTGCCAGGATCAGACATGGCTTCTCTGGATATGGTCACCCTGGGCTAATTTCTGCGAATCTGTCCAATTTCTCCCAGATAAGTTTTTGGCATCCCCAGTGTGCTGCAGCAGGGAATTCCACTGCATGACTGCACCTGGTGTGAACAGCCTCTTTCCCTCTATTCCTGAGCCTGCTGCAAGTGAATTTAGTTTGTGACCTCCTAGCTGGAGAATTACTGTTGCAAATACCAGGATGATGATAGCTGATTTTTTTGTATTTTGCTGCATAGTATCTTTAATACTGTTACATCAAACTTGGGGTTGCGGGATTGAATCCTTTGTGTCCTGATTACTGCAGAGCAGTTTCCAACCACCCATGTTTTGTGTGTCGTAGATCTCTGTGGCTGTGGGCTGGCTGGTTTCCCAATGCCCTGACTCCCTTGAGCTCTGCAGTCAGACCCTTCGGGAGTATGTTGAGGATGGGATTGATGGTGAATTTGGCAAGCGCTTCTACCATGACTGGAAGGAGAGGCGTTTAGCTGGCCTGCCATCTCAGGAGCCTGGGGTCATCATAGAGCTGTACAACAGTGTGCTGCAGTTCCTTTCGGATGTGGCATCCTCAGAGCACCTTTGTGACTTGTCTTGGCCTGTTACCGAGTTTTCAGAGCCTGGGGGTAACAAGCTGTTGCCCCACCTGCAGTGGAACATGCCTGATCACCTGGCGTGGCTCAAGAAGGCTGTGCTGTCCTTCCAGATCCCGTACCTAGATCTGCCTCCATTGGGTGGTATGTACTTCATGCTGCAGTATCCCCTTGGCAGCACGTTGTTCTCTCAGGTGTGCTTGTGCCGTGTTGAACTAACAGCCTGTAAGATGGGTAGTTTAGCTCTGTCACAAATTCTTGCGATTTACTTTGTTGGGTTTTTTTCCATAGCTCCTTGGCGTCCTGTTTGCTGCATGATTTTTCAGTATGTGTCTCAGATTGCTAGTTCTTCCCATGCTCAACCACTGATCCAGTCTCAAGTGGAGAATCTGCTGAGCAAAACTTACCGGAAGTGGAAAAAAAGAACATCTGGGAACTCTGATGAAGATGGACCTTCTGTTGATGAGATCCCTTGGGATGATATCTTGGCAGTCTGCATTGATCATAAACTGAGAGACTGGAAACCACCCAAACTGCCTATTGCTCCAGGTATCGCATGTCCTTCTACAACATGGATGATATTTCTTGCATAACTGTGTTTAATAAATTGACAGTGGTGCCTTTATGTGTGGCAGCGAGTGGTATGTAGCAGGGAGGGAGCTATGGTCTTGATGTCCTCCTGTAGAATGGCACTGTGCTTACTGCACATCTTTATGCTCTTTGGAGTGTGTATTTAGTGTTGATTATGACTTGACTTGAGCTTGTGAATAAAAACTGTCTCTGCGTGGAGGAATATGGTCAGAGTCTTTCAGCGCTCCTGTCCCAGTAGGAGAGGGTTTACATTCAACCGAAGGCCAAGAATTGGTCCCTCAGAAGTCATGTAAGCTCAGGTCAGCTGAGATGGCAGGCTGCTATTGTTAATGAGCACTTCCATGGATTAATTAAGTTTGTCTTGTATTCTGTTTGCTTTCAATTTCAAGTGTGTAGGTTGTTCTTGGTGCCCTGTTTGGCTTAACTATAGGGAACCTCTTTTAATGAAATGATTATTTAACCCACTGAACACTGAACTTGGACACACTAGAATTTTTAAAATTAAGATAAAGCAGCATTTTACAGTCTTTCCCAGTAATCTGGTATCTGTTGAACAGTAAATCAGTTCAAGAAGACTCCTTCTTACAGACAGATTACAGCTTAAAGCTACTTGAAAGTGAACATGCAATTTTTCTTCAAATTAGCTTTTCAATACCCAGCTTTTCTTCTGAAGGGGAAAACCTGTTCTAATATTAAATGTTGGGTTTGGTTTTATTCACAGAAGCAGTAAGTGAAGATGGTCAGATTCGTGTGTACTTCTTCAAGGAGCATTTAAAAAACTTCACTCTCCCTTTTTCATGGGAACAAGCCAGACTGCGCACACAGGAGGAAATCCGGCAAGGCCATGAGAGGTGAGGCGGCTGCTGGCACTGCTTGTGGGAGTAGCATTCAGCTGTCCATTATGCCATCAGAGTTGCTTGGTGAACTCCAAGGAGGTTTCTTGGGGCCTCTGTGATGAACATAGAGTGTGGTCACAATGCCGAAAACCAGTATATGGCATCCTCCCAGAACTTGTTTGTGTACATCTTGAAATGATGTACAAGGGTGTGCTGGAACAGGGTAGTAAGTAGATTTTATTTCTGCAGGGTTATTCGGGTCTCAAACAAATGGACTGCTTGGGGAGTGCTTAAAGTGTTATAAGTGGAGAAATTAACTTCTGCCAAAGACGACACTGCTGAGGCTTTGGAATTAGACTTGTACTCTAGGTACACAAAGCATGGAAGAAAAACAGTGTGAGATTGGGGAAGAGCATAGGAATAAATCATGACTGTGCCCTTTTTCTAATAGTGCCCCCTCCCTTACATTCAGCATGGACCTGACATGAATTTCATGTTAGATGATTTGCAGATTTAGTCTTTGGTAATGACATGTTAATTTTGCAGCATTTTGAGTTCAAAAGGAGGCTTTGTCCTCAACTTGTGAGAGGACATCAGGAAAGTCCCACTGCTAAGAGAAAATGCTAGAGGTTGAGGGGGGAGGGCGCTTTAGAGCTGTGTGGCATTAAAGTATTTGAGATCTCAAGAGTCTAGCTCACTTTCCTAGCCTGGTTCAGAACAAAGCCAGTCTTTCATCGCTCTTGGAAGCTTAGTTGCTGCTCTGCTCTGTAGCAGGAGATGTTCAGTAGATACCTTTCTTTGAGGTGAATCCCAGCCCACTGTTAGATGAGTTCATCTCAAATCCCACACACAGGTTGTGTTATGTTGGACCCTGGTGCAAGGAATTATGTCTCCAAATGATCAATTCTTAACTCCCTGCTATTTCCAAACTTCAAGCCAGTAGGGAAAAATCAAAATGGTCATACCAATTTCTATGCTTTTGGTTTTGTTTGTTTTTTTTTTTCCCCTCTCCCCTCAGGTCAAGGGTAAAATCTCCCAAGTCTTTTAAGAAACCCTATAACCTCTCCATGATGCCAGGTCAATATGGTTCTGGCAAGAGCAAGCTGTCAGGTCAAGAAGAGAGCATTCCCAGTGCAGGTGAATTCACAGACACGACCTCGGCCCGGGAGCTTCTCCCAGAGCGTCTATTGGCACAGTTGCAACTGGAAAAAATAGAAAGCAGGAGGTAAGTTTCCAGAGCAGCATCCTTTGCTTGCAGCTCCAGTCCAGGGTTGTAAACAATTTCTAACTTGTACGTAACGTAAAAGGAAGTTGAAGTCCAACAGTGCTAGGAAACAGCCTAGACTATCTCCAGCTTCATCTAATTTCATCAAGTACAGCAGTGTAGTGCAGTTCCCTGCTAGCTCCTACTTGCGTCACAGGAACAGTCCAGGGTGGTAGAAATACTTGGAGCTTTGAGGAACGGTTGGAAACTCGGTCGTCAGTCAAGCCACCAAAACTAAAGCAGCACAGTGTGTACAGTAGTCTGTGTCCTGCAGGATCGTGTCTATAAAATCCACTTTGGGATGTCTGGTGCCTGTAGCAATGCAGATTGCAAAGCTGAAGAACTAAAGCTTTTGAGCTTGGCCCAACAGTTTCTTGTCTTTTTTGCCTTTGCTGTCAGTTGGGTGTCTTCAGTTTGTGTGGCTCCTTTCTGTACCACAGCCTTCTATGATGGATTTTTGTCATAGCAGTGGGGTATGTCAGACTGTGTTGGAAATGACTGAACATCAGACCCTTCTTGCAGACACTTCTGAACCACAAAACTTTTTGTTAACCCACTGGTTACAAGAACAAAACCAGTCTGCAATCTGACTGGTGCTCTTTATCTTTCTGTCCAGGTTTGAAGAACAGTTGCACCAATGTCTAGCTGAGGACATTGAGCCCCTTGGTGATTTTGTAGGTCTTCCTCTCTACCTCCCGCAGTCTCTGGTCTCCACCCCAACTGTCACCTGTCCTTTGATGAGGAGTCCTGTATCATCTGTTCAAGAGGTGAGAAAGGGTGGTACTGAGAATTAGCTATAGCTCTGAGGAGTGCTGTTGCCAAACCTGCTGTAGTTACAAAACCTTTAGTGGGAATTACCTCAGTGTGCAGTGCTGGGTAGACTTGGGAAATAAAGAATTGAAAAACTATACCTTGTAAATAATTTCTTTCCAGGGAGGGGAATGCTTTTGTGCAGATATGGAATAAGAGTTCACAGGTATTAGTGCTTTCTGCTGCTGGCAGTCATAACAGTATCTATCCCTTGTGGTGCTGCACTTTAACTTGGGGAATCACTGTTGTGGGTCAGCTTTCCCCAGTTAAAGGAAGGCTGGGGCCAGAAATAGAAGAACATGCTATTTTTGCCTTACCTCCTCAGGGGTGAAGGGGTGCTGACTTACCTGGTTGTTCTCAAGAGTGGGGGAACAGCCAGGAGCTGAGAAGTTCCTTGTTGGTACTGGGTAATTCTTCCTCAGTCTCATCTCTTTTCCTTCTGCCCAGGCTGGGAGTCAAGAGGGATGCAAGCTTTTGGTGGAGGAGCTAAGCCCCATGCTGTCAGACAGACTGAAGCACTTGCAACAGCTCCTCAGAGCAAACAAGGAGGGTGAAGTTGCCTCTGAGCTCCACCTATCTGCTCTGGTGGACATGGTAGATATTTGAGCAGAGCTGAGATATGTGTGCAGACCACGTTACCATTTCTTGGTGAAGAAATCCAGGTCTGCATGACTGAACAGATAAGCTCCTGCGGCATGTTCCAGAAAATTCAGGTGTCCTCCTCGGGAGAAGAACACAGAGCAGATGTGGGGCCTGGGCCCTTCTCGCATGGCTGTCCTGCACAGTCGGTGTGTCATGGCTCACTGTGTCCCTTTGGCTCGCTGCTGAGCTTTGGCTGGTCTGAGACTCCCTCCTTTTTTGCTTCACAGGCACGGAGACAAGTCAAATGCTTTTCTTGGAAGGCCTTAAATTGGCACTTAGTGGTGATTTTTCTTTCTACCACCTCTCATCGTGGGTAAACATAGCTTCACGAGGAGAAAGCTATAAGGTAGCAGGGGCCCCTGGGAACATCAGAGCAATTGCTTTCCGTAGACACAGTCCCAGAGATGATGACCTAGCACTGTGCTTGCTGGCTTCATGCAGAAGCTACCTTGCAGCAGCACTGTGGTTTTGTTGCCCAGGAATGTCAATACTGTTGTTCTCAAGTCGGTGCAACACTTGGCCGTATTTTTTACTTAATGATGTACTGCTGGGCCCAAGTTTTATTGTGTTGAAAATTTGCAGCATTAAAACCAGATGAGTTGCTTATTCTACAGATTGTCATGCTGGAAAGCAGGACGCTTTCTTTAGTGAACAGCTATGGAGAAACTATTTTCCTTTTTTGGAAGACTGGATTACCTCTGTTCTCCGGTATTTAAAAAGCCGTGGTTTGGCAGTTGAAGACCTTTGTTTTTTGTTTAATTTTGATTCCCAGTAAATCATATGAAGACGTACTTCATGTCTGCAGTACTCTTGTACAAGTAATCTTTTTTTTTTTTATTGCAATATCAGCTGATTTTTCTCAGCCAGAAACCTCTACCTGGTGAAATACAAATTACTGCAGCTTTGGCAGTAAACACCGATTATCTTGCCTGCCAGAGACCAGTTGTGTGACTTGCTTCTAATTTCATTTGAAATTCTCAGTAGTCCAAAACTGTCAGCTGCCTTCCAAAAAAGTAATTTTGTAGTTCTTTTTTTTTTGTAATAGCATTTGTATTATTTCTCTTAAACCTAGAATAGCAATAGTAGCTTAATATTAAGTTGAAATAAGAAATTTAACATGAAGTTATGATTTGGGGCTGTTCATACTACAGATACTTTTGTTGGGCTGAGTTGTGTTAACTTCCACTGGTCGCATGCAAAGTGAGGCTTCTGTGTGGTGCTCTCTGCCACGCTTTACCCCAGTGCTGCTGTTGATGTTCTCAGTTTACCTGGAATTCAGCTGTAAAAACCCAAAAGTGTTTTGAGATGTGGTTCATGCCATATGATGTAAATGTGTTTTGTACCTAATAAATTTTTAGTGGCTTGAAATGTGCTGTCGCCTCCTTGCTGTGCAAAAGCTCTTGGTACAGGGTGTTCTCAAAGTATGCTGCTTTGTTTAATCCCTGGGTTTTCTAGTGTAAAATACCCAAATTTGCTAAACTGCAGGGGGGTGGCAGTGCTGTAGAGGCTGGTCTTGCTCCCCAGCAGCCCCCCTGCTGTCTTGCCCCAGGACCTCACGCCTTTGCTGCTGCTCCGGGGTGTGGTGGGAGAACTCAGGGGCGGCAGCAGAAGTACTGATGAGGGTGGGTGTCCTGGTTTTGGCTGGGATAGAGTTAATTTTCTTTCTAGCAGCTGGTATAGTGTTATGTCTTGGATTCAATGTGGGAATAATGTTGATAACACGCTGACATTTTCAGTTGTTGCTAAGCAGTGTTTATACCAAGTCAAGGATTTTTCAGCTCATGCCCAGCCAGCAAGAAGGCTGGAGGGGCTCAAGAAGTTGGGGGAGGACACAGCCGGGACAGCTGACCCAGACTGGCCAACACGGTATTCCATACCATGTGATGTCATGCCCAGTATATAAACTGGGGGGAGTTGGCCTGGGGGGATCGCTGCTTGGGAACTAACTGGGCATCGGTTAGTGGGTGGTGAGCAATTGCATTGTGCATGACTTGTTTTGTATATTCCAATTCTTTTATTATTATTGTCATATTATTATTTTCTTCCTTTCTGTTCTATTAAACTGTTCTTCTTTCAACCCTTGAGTTTTACTTTTTTCTTTTTTTTTTTTTTTTTTCCCCCCTGATTCCCCCCCCC
>VYZV01008760.1:1033-18547 GCA_013401275.1 Pandion haliaetus
AGTGAAAGGATTCTTTCTCCTCTGATGTTCTTAGTCAATGCCAAGTCCTGCTCAACCAGCAGCTGAGGATCTGTCTCTGCAATGTTGAAAAAGATCTAAAACTGAAAACTAGCATGTTTTTAAGAAGAATCTTATACATACACGTGCTTTATTGCCTTTGAAAATTATTAGTTAGCTTTACTGTGTACATGTGTGTATGTGTCTATATGAAAGTTAAAAATAATTTCCATACTGTCCTTTACCCCATTTTAAAATAGTGCCATCCAAACATACAGAAAAGTATGTCATTAAAAATGCATAGTGTCATTCAACATTTTGTGATGGTATCTCATTGCCACCATATCTATATTACACCAAAGGAAAAAGCTATTTTAGGGGCCAAGTAACATAGTTTGACTTTTACGTGACAGGAAGAAAACTAAAAAAGGTCTGTGCACTATCTCAGCTAGCTCCACAGTCCAACAATCAGAATAGTAAGGTTGTAGGTATCCAGTCATTAACATACCTTAAACTCATGCCCATTTACATACTCCTTACAAGTAGCAGAAAGAAACATCAGTGGATAAAAACTAATCCATAAATTGTAATTTTAGACTTGGAGTTTTAAAAGTTATTTATATCATATTAAAATGTAAACAGCTGAGGGTATTGATATCAATTACTGAAATAATTTTTTTCCACTCCCAAATCAATATTTTAAAAAAGTAAATTTAAGAAGTTCTGTTACATTCAAGTGTCCTTTGAGGCCACTACAAAACTTAGCTATGCAAAGCTTGTTGATTATACAAGCTGATGTAAAATCTGAGCTTTATATTGCATTATTAGCAAGCACATATGCTTGTTTCCTGGGAAAACATGGCAATTCCTACTCCTCTAAGTGGCTGCTCTGACCTAAGTATTGGGCTTAATGACCAAAGGAACAAAAAAATTATCAAGCGAGATCAAACTAGTAAGTTAATTGACCCAAGATTTTGCTATCTACATAAGACTTGTCATAAAAAACATCATGGAGAGTTACGGAATACCCAGCTCCCAGATAAATTTTGGGCAACACTTTTTTGTTTAATATGACTGTGAATGTTTCCACTATCTATATAAATATCAAATTATTTTTCAAGTGCTATCAGCACTCAAAGAATTAGTCAATTTTACACATTAATTATGTGTGATTATGTTAATATTATTTTAACATTCTTTTAAAAAAAACACTTTTTTTTTTTAATACTGCCTACTTCAATTTATTGCTGCTGGCAGAATATGCAAGTTTCAGTAGGAGTGTGCAACTTACTTTCTACTAGTTTTATTCTACATACTTGTACCATGCCATAGGCTATCTGGCAACTTATCAAACAGTTCCTTTATATCAATCAGTTCTCACACAGAAGTTTGCAACTCTTACTATTTCATTAAGAATTTATTTTTCCACAATATTTTTAAAGATACCAACTAGTACATCATACAGGGTCTCACAACACCCAGTATCAACCTTTTGTACTAGGAAAAATTACCATTTCTATAGTTTTTTTTCTGATTCTAAAGTACTTCTTATTCAAGGTAAGGCCTCCCCTGCCACTGTTTTCTTTTCCTGCCAGACTCTTTAAATAATTTTTTGAATGTCTAAATCACTTGTTTTGTTTTATCCACTGTTGGTTGTCACCCCCTACATGTTTCATAACATTATTTTCCATATTTGCTAATTCTTTTGAGAGGGAAGTAAAGCTCAGTGTAATTTTCAGTCTGTTCAAGCCCTTTTAAACTATCTAATGACATTTACTCTGAGGTAATTCCATTAAAAATTGTGCATTTTTGCTGGAAAATGAGTTAGTTCATTTTTAAATACCTTTGAAATTCTTTGACCAATATTTCTAGTTTATGGGATTATCTACATTTAATTTCTTGCCTTCCTATCACTGTTTCCTGCTTTTTCAACATCTCAGCTTCCAGCACTGCTTTGTCACCTGGCACAAATAAAATTAGGTATCTCCACATTACCTGTGATGCATCAGTTTGCAGTGTTTTTACCCTCTTTAGAGGAGTTCTCATCATGCTGCCACTGATGTTAACACAAAAAGCTCTATAGGTTTCAATCGCACACAATCTAGTCCTTGTTCTTTTTACTTTCTAGTGGCTGAATGTGGTCTCTAATTAACATGGACAAAGAACATACATCTGCATTCTTCTATTCTACTTATGTCTCTTGTTTCCAAGTCTTTGAGCATTTACTTTTATTGTACCTCTTTTAATTTTAACATGACGTACTACCTGGCTTTCTTTAGACCTTCTGTATGGACTTTTCCTCAGCTTAACTTCATCTTGACTAGCTTTTTCTACCTTGACATTTGAAGAAATAGGTGTACTTTGTTGTCTTCTGTAGCCTTTTCTCATTTATATACATGCGTAGTTCTTTTAAGTCTGATATACTTTAAAGGATAAGTTTTAATGAAGAAGAAATTTCAGTGCAATGGGAAATGTTTTAGAAAACATTGATAAGATTTAATGTGTATATAGCCCCTATATGTGGTACAGAGATTTTAATTTCTTTTTTATTATCTTCCTCATTTCTGAGGCATTCAGAAACACTACCACTTACATGCTACAGTGCTGGGATTTCATAAGATTTCTCCACCAAAGATAATGAATTTCAATCTGCTTCCTGTTGTTTAGTGTATCAGTTACAGTTATTTTCTTCAGCTAACACCTTTGTGTTACTTCAGAGTAAAGAATAGCCTTTCCACTCAGGTGCTCTAAAAAACAATTTTCAGTTTATCAAATATATGCTTACATAAAACATGTAGTGCTCTAAAAATTATCCAATACATGAACAATATTTGAAATTGCTGTTTTATTACTTAATAATCTCTGATCTCTTTCAGTAGTATGTACTCCATATTCTTCCGATGACAATTAGTGAACTTTCAAGTACATTTCTATTGTTGTGACTTTGTATTACCTCTACAACTTCTCCCATTGAATTCCTTAAGTATACCGCTGTTCTCTAAGCAAAGATTTCAAAACTATTAAAAAAGCAGAAAAAAAGTATGTTTCAGCTTCCCTATGGATGTTTACCCAATTTGCATAGACTAAATTTTGCTTATTCCAAGTTATGAATACTATCATTCTATACCAGATAATGCATACATTTCAGCTCTGGGTTGAGGCAAATACAGAAGTCTGATTATTCTCAACAATTTAAACATATTTGTTAAAATAATGTCCCAAATGAGATCAGTTACATGCATAAAACAAATGTATGTATTGTTCTACTGAAGTTAATATAATTTTTCCATTTGGCTTCAGTTTAGGTTCACCTGTTATCAGAGTTCTTCTAGTTCAGTTCTGGTTCAAGGCTCAGCAAAACAACAACTGAAGTTCCAAGTCAAGTTTGGGTTTGGTTAACTCCACAAGTAGAATTGCATCCAAGATGAATTGAAGCAAAATATGTGCCCCTTTTAGTCTAGTTCTTTGTGATAAATTCAGGAATAAACAGAACATATTTATTTAATCTCATTCTTGCAGCTGAATGCAGCACTGCATGAACCAACAACAGTAACAATTATATAAATTAAGTAATAAAGAGCTGTCATATCAAAGCAGCTACTATGTTTCTAAATGAATTCAGATCTCCTAAATAAAACTGTTAAAAAACAAACAAGCAAGCAAGCGCAGAAAAAAAGGGGGAATAAAAGAACAACTTTAAGGGAGAGAAATACTCAGTATGATTTTGTCATTAAAGTGCATATACAGAGAGAGCACCTGAGGATTGCAGGGTAACCCTAATGTTGCAATTACCTAACCTGTGATTCCTAAAGTCTGGAATCTAACTAGTACTTCCAGATTCCTAAAAGATGAAGAAAGCAACAAAAAATACCTCCCAAATTCGGCTATATGGCACAGTAGCAAACCACACCCACATCATCTGTTGGGAATATCTTAACCCCCGTCACAGACCACTGCTACTTAAATTGCCTCAGAGCAATAGAAGTTGTCTCCATGGGCCTGGGCCTGCCCTCAGAGGGAGTAAGCCCCGCATTTTGCCCCACGTAGTGACTGTCAGCCCAGGTGTGGCGACAGGTGAGCTGCCTTCCCACCTTCAGTCTGTGGGCACCAATATTGCCCTGAGAAGCCCCTTACCCCTTTTCCCTTTTCATTGCTTCTGTACTTCCAGCCAGGAGTGTGTCTGGGCAAACAAAACACAGTTGTGATTTTCTGACGGACCTCATGTTGGCCAAACAAAGCCTAAAATTTTCATTCTCACCATTTGTCCAAATTTGGAGTGGATTTTTCAAGTGGACAGAAGTCGCATGCTCCTGACAATGAGAGGACTCACTGCCAAAATTCAAGCCTGTGCTCTGAAGCTTGAACTGCTTAACTGGTTGTGCTGAAATCTTCCAAAAGAACTCAGTATGAGGTAGATACTCAGTAAAGAAAACCTGTAACTTGGATCAGTCAAAAGAAATCAGTTCCTATGTATGGCTCTAGTTAGGCCTGTAACTAGTAATATGACAGAAACAAGTAATACAAGAGATGATCACTTGGTGACTTATGATCTTCCCCTCAAAGAGTTGGATTTGACTCTGACAAGCCTTTTTTATATATATATATCTTGGGATAAAAGTGGTTAAAAGGGGAACGGACGACAAGGAAGTAACTAAAAATTGGTGTCAGGTTTTAGCAAGCTGAATTGAATTGAATTGTTGGTATATGGCTAGGGCATCTCTAATCATTATAACTAGTATTGGCTTGGTCCAGACATTTAGAAACACTGATGGCCACATCTGCAAATCTCTTTATTTTAGCCAACAGCCTCACTAGTCCACCAGAACGTACCTTGCATCAGAGGTGATGGTCACGAAGGAGACATCCAATGGTGGCAAGAACAACTGCACTAGGAGTGTTCAACTGTCAATACAGAGTCCGTATTTGGACACCGCACTCACTCGTTGGGAGCCAGGGTGCTCCAGAGTGGTTTGTTTGTGATGATCTGTGTTGCTAGGCAGATGGGCAGCTACAGCTTGTACAAACAGGAGCTTTTTCTGGACATGAGACTTCAGTTCCTAGAAATGAGTAACTGAAGTACCTTTAAAAAAGTTTCCTAAGAATGATAAACACTTGATTCGTGAAAGTGATGGCAGAGAAATCTACATACTCAGAAGGCAACTATACTGTCTAGGCTAGTATTTTTTTTCTTTCAAGTTCTCCTTTGTTGGGGTAAGAAATAAAAATGAAAAAAATTCCCTCTTTACCTGCCTCACAGGAACTAATGACAGTAACTAGCTATATGAGGCATGGTACTAATAACAGTAATCAAAGTTAAATGCTCCTTTCTCTTTACACTGACCACTTTCTTTCTCTCTGAAACAAACACTCTGCAGAATGTGGAATGACTTAGATCTATCACTTCTTTTCCCAAAACAAAAGATGTTCCTAATTACAAGAGCATGCGCTGTTTTTTGCCAAGGTTTCTGTAAGCACTCAAGCAGGACGGGGGCACAGTGATGAGGTGGTCTTCAGTACTGAAGCGTGTGTAGGGGTGAGGAGGAACAGGACAGAAC
Source organism: Pandion haliaetus (assembly GCA_013401275.1). Lineage (NCBI taxonomy): Eukaryota > Metazoa > Chordata > Aves > Accipitriformes > Pandionidae > Pandion > Pandion haliaetus. The sequence goes on from VYZV01008760.1 coordinate 6,586, forward strand.
CACCTTTTCAGGTTCACATAGCCAACAGGACTGAATGCAGACTTGGAGTGCTGCAGACTGCTTCATGTAAGCTGTGATCACATCCCTCCTGTCGCTTCTAGAGCCCCTTCAGGCTCAGGAATGGTCTCCCTGCACACTGTTGCTAGGACATGGTACTCCCACTGCTGATAGTGGCTGTATTTTTTAACTAAGTGAAGCTGAATAAAACGTATCTTTAGATTGCTACTTCTAAATACCAACCCTGAAAAAAATGCAGTTATTTATACTAGGCAATAAAATTAAAATACAGAGAACTTTAGAGTCCTTGAAAGGTTTATTCATTCTCTAATTTCTTTTAGACACATTTGCATTACCTGCTTTCACGGAGAACAGTAATAACACGCTAGAAAACTAGTCTAGCTAGAAGACTTCAAGAGAACCAGCTCTAGCAATCAGGCTTCAAAGATCCATAATGCCACCAATGAACAGTTCCCCGAGTGTCTATCTTGGGCCATCTGAAGACTTCATAGAAGACAGCATCCACAAATTTGTCTTGACCCTTCAGCTGGGCTCTTTACGCACATTTGTTACAGCAGAGCCAGCTCACAGTAGCTGTGCAGTCCACTTCCAGATTTTTTTGTTCAGGCTTTCAGTTTTTTTGATTGCTAGTACTCAAAAACCAGAAATCTGTCACAATCCCCTGCTCCCCCACCAAGCTATAGTTTAAGAGTGAATTAAACAACTCCCACCTTTTAAAATGAGGCAAGAGTGGTGTTGCTAGACTCCAAAACTAGCTTGTAACATCTCAATGAAATGGCTGCCCTCACTTTTTAACGCGGAAAGAATAATGACTTTAGAAAAGCATTAAAATTCATAACTAGATTCATGCTTTATAGATTTCCTCTGGGACTTGAGATACTGCTGACAATTTCTGGTCCCACTGAAATCACAGGAATTATGTATCCGTGGTGTACCTCTGTAAGAGATAGAAGCATTTCTCTCAGCACTAAAACATGACCACCCACAGTAGCTGTTCACCTGCAACATTTTCCGGACCAGGCATTGCTTTGCTTCAGGTTTTTAAAGCAGATTTTTGCACTGTGTATTTTACAAGGCATTGCCTTCTTAAATTTACCAAACAAGTTGCAGACAGCTTTGAGAACAGAGGCTGGAACATATTTTGAAATTCAATATGCTGAATCATGTGTGCAACTGTAACAGAGGCAAATTCAGTCTTCATATATATAGGTTCTTACGACTGTCAGTACGCAAGACTAGTCCAGCCAGAAGTATAAATTTAAAGACCGCGAAGCCTTTCCTTATCTCCCATTGTTACTGCACTAGTTAGAACACGGCCCACGGGCGCTAACACGGCAGGGGAGCGGCGGGGCGGGGCAGGGCAGGGCAGGGCAGGGCGTGGAGCGAGACGGGAAGCCGGCGCCGAGCGCCCGTCTGCCCGCGACCGGCCGGAGCCATGCGGAGCTGCGGGAGGCCGAGGGGGGCTGCGGGCTGGGCCGCCCCGCTGCTCCTGCTGTGGCAGTGCCTGCCGACGGCGCGGCCCTACAACCTGGACACCCAGCACCCGCTGCTCTTCCGCGGGGGCAACGGGACCCTCTTCGGGTACTCGGTTCTCCTGCACCGCCACGGCGAGGAGAGATGGTGAGTCCCCGACCGGGCCGCCCCCGCGGGGGCCACGTTCCGCCCGTCGCGCCTTCTCCGGGCTCCGCCGGCCGCGGCCCAGCTCACGCCGCCCTCTCTACCCCGCAGGCTCGTGGCGGGCGCCCCCCGGGCCAGCTGGCCCGCCAACAGCTCTGTGGCCAACCCCGGGGCCATTTTCCGCTGCCGGATCGGGAGGAACGCCCGCGGGCGATGCGAGCAGCTCCAGCTGGGTGAGTTGGCGGCGGGGAGACCCCGGCGCTGGGCCGAGGCGGCGGGACGGGACGGGACGGGACGGTGGGTGCCTGCGCGCACGGCGGCTCCTCTGCCGCTGCCCGCAAGGCAACGGGCGGCTGGGGGGTTTCTCCTGGGACCTTTCTAGATTAAACTGCCGCCTGCCTCCGGCGACAGGGCGAGATCGGCGCAGTTGCCGAAGAGCGGCAGCGGTGGCCCTTCTCTTTCTGTAGGCAGAACGAAGTGCACCAAAACTGGGTGTAGGGAAGCCGCCTGTGATGGCTCCCGTTCCCCCAGTTTTCTTTCGCACTTTTCGGCACCCGGTTCAAAAGCCTCGTGAGGGTTTCGGTCTGTCTCCTGTACTTTTCGGCAGAAAGCCAGTCCAGCTTTCAGAGCAGAGGGCAAACGTAATTAGCTCAGAGGTGGGGGGGTGGAAGTGTGTGCCGACGTCGTCTTCTCCTCTGCAAAGCCTTCCCTTTGTAGAAACCACCCCAAAGTAACTCTGAACCACAGTCGTCTTCCAGCTGGGTTCTCCTTGCAGTTTTGTTGAAAAATTGAGTTTCAGGGGAACAAAGCTATTTTTGACTGAATCAGTTTTTCCAGGTCCTGCATTTAACCTAATGCCTCCCTACCTCCCCAGTCCCCATGCTTGGGAGGTGTAACTGGATGCACTTACCCAACTTCCAGGTGTTGTTAAAATGCTTGTTAAAAAGGAGAACACTTTGCAATGGGTTACCGTGAATATGCGCAAATTGCTTTGGGCTCTGTTCTTGTCCCCCTTGCATATAGTGCCATTCATTCTATCCCCATGGTGTTCATAGGAAGCTTCCTGAACTTTCTATCCTGCTGTGACCTAGACCATCCGATCCGTTAAAAGTATGAGCTTGCCGCCCAGTAAGGATAAGAAGCGCGGGAAGGGGTTTTCAAAATATTTGAAACCAATGAAAGTGATAGCGCACCATGAACTGATGGGCTTTCAGGGCAGAACGCAGCATTCTGTGACAAAAATGTTAAAACAATTACTTCTCTACATATCTATGCATAACGCTTGGAACTGACAGGTTCTATCCATTTTGTTGGTACAGGTAGAAATAAGAGTTCTTTTTTGCAACTAAGCTACAAAAACCTAAGATACTTCAGTGGTGCTTTATTCGTAGCCACATAAGGAAAAGACAAGCAGTTGCTCATAGAAGGAACTGCCATTAAACTTATTCCAGCACAAGTAGTTGTTTTGTTTTTTTTTTATTTGAGTAATTTCATTCCAATATTTAGATCTATTGAAAAATGATACACGACAAAGAGCTTTTTTCTCCAACTGCTTGTTTGTAAGGAGAGGCTTGCAAAAGTCAAAGAAGTGAACTAAAGCGCTGAAACAGCATGTGCTAAGAGGCAAGAAACCTCTGCTCCTGGATTGGAGGTAAAAATAGTCCTTCACTGCGTGGGGGAAGGAAAGGAGGGGAAGGGTAGAAAGTTTCAGGTTCTTTGAAAACTACATACACCTGCAGTACTTTGCAACTTATTTAGCCAGTGAGGAAACAAAAGCTCTAAGGAAGTAACTTGATGGGCTTTCCTAGTAGCTTAGGGGATTCTAAATTAAATGATGCAACAGGTGAATGACATAAAGGCTTAATTTAACACACCTTCTGTTCCTGGGTTTAGACGCCACAGGTTAGGCAGTGGTGGTCACTGTCTTGTCCTGCACTCTTAAAAACAATGACACCACAAGAGATTTTTGCAAAATGTTTGTTTCCCTTAGTGCTAGATGATGTCTTTACATCACTAAGGTACGTCTACAGTATTTCTGAAGTTAAATAGATACTGAAAAGAAGTGCTCCATTGTAAAACAGGTCAATGAAGAAGCCAACGGCGGCTGTGGTGCATGGGATGTAAATGAAGTAGGATGGTATTTGAGGCTTGTTAAACCTTTGCCATCCTGCCGAGCGGTCACAGAAATACACAAGGGAACTTGCAGTTGCAAAGCTGAACTTATCTGTTGTCTAACTCGTTCAGGCTGTCAGCAACTTTTGGACATAATGGTTTTATCAACACTGTGTCTTTCAGTCAGTGACCTCCTCGTTCTTCTGCTTGGATTCTTGCCAGGGACAAGTTTGGGTTCTGATCTCGCAGAATGGAAGAATTTCCTTTGAAAAATGTGCAGGGATATAATACATTGCTGGGACAGGCAAACTGGGAAATGGCTATTTCTATCTTTCTCTTAAATACTTGAATTCACATTTCTTTCAGTAGAAGAATCTTTGAGGTAACGTTTCCAATTATGAGTCACAGAAATGTGGAGGTTACAACAGGCAATAGAAGTGGGTTTTTTCCAAATGTTGGGCCTCTGTAATAAATGGATGTGAATTACTTAGAGACATAAACATGTTAAAACGCTTTGGTGCTATTTTTCACTAATGTAGCCTTGAAACTGGCATAACTAATTAACAAAGGATTCATGCACAACTAAGCCTCTGATCACACAGAACTGCTGTTGCATTTTTTGTGTCACACGTTCCTATTTGCTTCCTCAGTAGAGAAGGAGTTGCTGGGAATAGTCCTGTGCTGCAGCGATCCCAGCACCTGGAAATAACTCACCCAGGCATACTTTAGAGAATTGTAATGTTGTTCAAGGTGTTGCAGGGGCCTGGGCTGGTTTAAGAGGCAAGAGGAGCCATGAGTTACACTAGGAAATCTTTGTCTTCCCAGCCCCTCACTGGCACTTTTAAATATCTCTCTGATTGCTGAATAGAGGAGTAATGTTCTGAGAGTTTCTTTTCTAGTTCTAGTACTTCTGTCAATGGTGTCAAGTATTCTAGACTGCTGATTTATTTGTATTTGGAGTATTTTTAAACAATGACTTAAGCTACATGCAGAGGCTTGTAATCAAGCTCTAGGCACAAATACAAAATACAGTGTTTCAAGTTTATTATTTGGAGCACTCAAGTGTCCATCTTCTACCAGTCTTCTAGTCTTCTGAATTTCAAAACCTTGCCCACGTCAGTTTGCGGTAGTCATAGGTTATTGCAGAGGAACTTATACGAAGTTCTTTAGATGATTTGACCAATTACATTTTGGACTAGTAAAACGTTACAGAAAGTCTTCAACAAAATTGCTCTCAGATTTGAAACAGAGTGATTCATTGGCTAAAAATACAGGAAACAATAAAATTTGCCATCCAGCTTAAAAAAAAAAAAGTTTTGACTATGAACGTACGTAAATTCAGTGCACGTTGTTTAACATAAGGCCAGAAAGCTCTGCCTGCAGTTTCAGTCTTCTACCCTTCCTTTAAGTCCCTGCTACAATTAACCTATGAACAAATTGCCCTCTAGCTCCCCCAGCTGAATCCTTACAATGGAAAAGTGAACAGTTAATGGTTTTCCCCAAAAGGCTGACCTGTGTTTGTTCAACTTTGATTTCAGTAGGTTTTGCCTTTGATAGTTTGGCTTTTTGATCTCACTTGCATTGCTCATAACCTGCCAGTGATCTCCTTTGAAATAGCTGTACTATTCCAAGGAAAGCAGAACCTTCTGGACCTAGGTCTGTTTCAGAGTTACAGGAACAGCTGGTACTTAACTGAAATGTTTTGGGTAGAAGTGGTTTGAGGGATGTAAGAGGGATAAGACCTATCAAATCTGTGAAAAGAGAAAAGATTGCTGTGGCTGAATGAAAAAAAGAGTCTGATGAGGCCCTGACATCGAGGAGCAGGCTATCAAAGGCTTGTTGTCTTTGCAGTAGACTTCACAGTTTTAATCAATTAGCAATAGGACCAGAGGCGTTCTGGGAGGATAAAAAGGATCATGGGAGGCTGTTTGGCATGGAAAGCACTGGAGCAAGTTACATAAAACTGGTTTCTCAGATGACATTGCAAACATCTGTATTAGAGTCCTTGAGGCCAAAGCTAGAAGTGGCTTTATAAGTTGTGAGCTTATTTATATGTGATTGTGCTGTTTCTGTGGATGCATGCAGCAGGGATTATAGCAGAAGTGTATCTTCCAGCTGTGTAATGTACACAGGCTGGGCAATTACTTACCTCTCGGTGACTTTATGACAGCGTGTGCTCCTTTTCCCTGAGGCAGCCAAGCTGCCGTGTCCTCCTGAGCTTATGCAGTGCTGCTCTGTTGCTTGTGCAGAATATAGCGTTTTCTCTTCTCATTTGATAAAGCTTTTATAATGTCATACCCTGAGCAGAGGCTCATCGTGGTGTCTGGGATGTCAAGCTCACGCTTCTCTTGCCCACAAAGGCCTATCATCTTCAAGGTGGTTGAATACTTGCCAGTCAGAGAAAGAGAGGAGTCATAAGACAGCAGGTCAGCAGAGGGCCAAAGTGAACCTGAATCAAGAACGTATGGTGGAGCAAAGGAGAAGGGGAATACAATCCAACGAGCATGAAAGAATGGTGGTGTCTTTTCTTGCCATGGACCTCTGAAGTAGGCACAGGAATGAAGCGCTGAGATAAGCGAAACTTCCTCTTATCTCTCACGTCATTATTATCTTGTCTTGTTTGACTTATTGATAGAAAGTCTCAGAAAGTCTCTTGAGATCTAAATCTATGACACCCGTCTTCTTCCATTCTTCCGTTTCCTGCAAACCCACATATGCTATAAAGCAAGTCCCAGGTAAGTCATTGTCATAAGAGGATGGAAAACATTGCTACAAGGGAGTTATCAGAAGTGCCTTTTGTGATTTAAAGGAGGATTAATTCTTACACGTGGGAGTGTAATGGGATTTTGTTTTCTGAGGAGATTTCAATCAGATTAGCATGTTCTATAATTCCTGCAAACCATGGAAATGTCTCCCTTAGGAAGTGAGGAGTTCTACATGACATAACTCTAAAATTGAATTCCAAAACTAAATTCCAAACTTGTGTCTGAAAATGGTATATATATTCAATACATGGAAGTTCATGTCGCTGACATTAGCCAAGTAGAATTTGGAAGCTTCTCTCTTAAACCTCAGTAACTGACAACCTGCAGAAAAATCAACTACTTCTTAGTAGATTTTTAAAGTAATGCATTTTACTTTGTGCTTGTCTTGGAGTAAGAGCTCACATTTGTTAATTATCATTCCTCAGGTGACCTACAGGAATTATTAAATTACAGTAACATAAAATCTCTTGGCCCAAAGACAATTGAGTGTGTTGTTATTGTGAGTGCTAAGGTCAGTTCCTGTTTACTTGGATTTGCATACTATTTCCTTGATGTCTTAGGGAAAGGCACATGGGGGAGGAAGTGGTAAAGAAGAGATGAAGGAGGGTCAGATGCCTCTTGACTCTGTCAAGGGTGTTATTTCTGGAAGAAGGTAGAGTACAGTTGTGGCGCACAGGGTGCGTCTTCCTCTCTGCAGTATGGTGAGCGGTTCTGGATTGCACTACTCTGGTCTCTCCATCGGAGCAGGGAGAAAGTGTGATGTTTGGAAAAAGAAGTGGAGAGGTAGTACAGAAGTAGGAGAAATCAAGGCTCCAGCAGTTTCTTCAGACAAATGGCAATTGCTAGGCCTGTCACAAAACAGTAGGGAACAAGCTCTGAAATAAGGATGGTTGTTGGGTTTTATTCCTACAGTTGCTTCTCCTGACATTTTTTTACCATGTGAAAAAGAATTGTCTTGATTCCTTTAATCTGGTATTTTCTCTCAAAAAGTCCATGACCTCCTAGGTATAAAATCATTTCAGTCAGTGTTGGTTGTGAGAATGTATGTATCAAAGCCCACAGTCATTCGTCTTTCTCCTGGCTACTGAATAGACTAGGTGCATCCCTTTATTCTGTTTCCATACTTAATCAATATTGTGCAGTTGTATGTGCTGTAAAAGGAATGTAACAAGTCCACTAAATTAGGAGTGTATTTATTTAAACTCTCTAATGCATTGGACAGTAATAAATTTCAGCTCCAGTGCAAACACAGTTTGGGGGGGGAGTTGATATTTTTTATTATTATTTTTTTGTTTTCCTTCCTGTCAAACAGTGTCCCCAGTATTCTGTGATCTGTATTGGCGCCCTCTTCTGGGTAGCTAAACCTCTTAAACCTCAAAAGTTTCAGGTTCACCAGTAACGGCATTGAATCTGGGGAAGTCTTAAAAATTATGCAAAGTGGTCGTTCAAATGACGTGACCTGTTTCCTTATTTTATAAGAAGTTTTCTTCATAAACTGTGTCATGCCGGTGCATAGAAAATAGTGGTTCAATAATTTTTTAATGATTATTCATATGAACAAATGAAAAGCTTGCTTTATATAACTTAGAATACTTTCAGACGTGTAGCTTCTCCTTACCATGGGTACCACTACTGCTTTCTAGAAGGAAGCAAATATTTGCTGACTTGGCAACACTGTAGCCTTTTCTGGGGGTTAGAAGAAATTTCACTATGTTCTCATAAGGTTTTAAAAATTAACTCTCCTTAAGAACAAAAACAGAAGAGCTGCTGCTAAATAATTGCAACAGTGTAAGGAGTACACATACATAATGATCTGACATCCCCAGCAGAGATTGCAGTTACCCTTTATTTGATAGCCATTTGCAGTAGAGATAATTTTAAGGTCTGCTACCAATAGATACGTAGTTGGAGAGATGCTTGCTTTAGGCTAGAGTTTAGGTAGCGCTCACGGGTATTACTTGTGTTTCTTATGAACTTTTAGGCTAAAGAACACTTGCAAAGCCAGCCCTTCATCAGATTGAGTGTAATGTCACTTTCTATCTTAATTTCAATAACGATGGAGAAGCCAGTCCTCACTGCCAACCTATCGTGTTCAGAACCAGTATGCTCCCTTTGGCTACATGCAATTGTGCCTGTGTTCAAGAAGAAAGCAAAAAGTCTCCGTGGCCTGTGTAAGACAGAGACAGAGCTCAGATCAACCAAACCTGGTTTACTGCAGTCTCCCTGTAGAGTTCTTGGGTGTTCCTGTTACCCACCATGTAGCCCTTCGGCTTGTCCCCCTGTTCAGAGCATTGGTCTTTGTGTCCTAGGCAACCCCAATGGAGAACGCTGTGGGAAGACTTGTTTGGAAGAGCGTGATAATCAGTGGCTGGGTGTCAGCTTGTCAAGGCAGCCAAAAGAAAATGGATCTATCGTTGTATGTATTAATTGCTAGAGCTGCATGTCTGCCTGTCAGACTGCCTTCACCTTTCTTATGCTTCTGTGTCAAATATGGTGTTTGTTTTTTATCCATAGGCTTGTGGACATAGGTGGAAAAATATATTTTACATAAAAAATGAACACAAACTCCCATATGGTATTTGTTTTGCCATCTCTTCTGATTTTCGAACTGAACTGAGCAGAAGAATATGCCCATGCTATATAGGTAAGCAGAATGCTTGGGGCCTTTCTAGGGAAGGGTAACATACATGATTGCATGGTGCAGTTTGTGAAGAGCCTGTGTTGCTCTGAGCAGGCTTTCTGCAGCCAAAGGTTTGGAGATCGAGTGCTGATGATATGAGCCCAACTTATGATATAAATTTGTTAGCAAGATGTTTGTCACTTCAAAGAAAAGCTGCTTTCAACAGGCCAAAAGAATAGTTTAAATAGGGCATCAGAATGCTTGCTCCTCAGACTGGATCACTGAAGGATGTGTGCTCCTCAAAAACAGGCCAGTAGAGGACATCCCTCCTTCCTTTACTCTGTCATTTGCTTGCTCTGCTCAGGAGAGTGCCCCACAGCAGAGCACCACTAATACCTGCAAGTGATTGTTGCTCTCCGCTCCTTAGCCTTTGATAGAAAGCTGCTGTGGTTCCTCGTCACAGTCTGTGTCCCTGCTTCTAACTTGCCTCCTGCCAAGGCCGCTGCTGTGGCACGAGGCCTTCAGTGGTCCTTACCTCAGAGGACTTCAGGAGCACAATAAGAGTCAAGACCTGAAGCTATCAAACGAGTCGATCCCTGCCTTCCCTTTCATAGCTACCTCCCATCCAGGAGAACGATCTCATGACCCTGCCCCTTGCCAATGCAAGGAGGAGCTGACAACCTGGCCTTTCTGTGCAGTAATGTCATCACGCATCCCACTGCTGGCTTTGGAGACTGTTACGAGCATTGGTGAAATCACGTTTTTATCTTTGGTGACTTTTTAAGTGAACAAATCTATGGATGAGATGAAGGGAACCCTTGTGGACATAGATGAAAAAATATCTTTTACATAAAAAATGAACACAAACTCCCATACGGTATTTGTTTTGCCATCACTTCTGATTTTTGAACTGAACTGAGCAGAAGACTATGCCCATGCTGTATAGGTAAGCAGAAGGGAGGCAGTTAGTGAAGAAAAGCAGGAAAACAGAGCTGCGGGAGTTGGATGTAAAGACAGCTGCTAAGGATGATTGATACTGGTATGTCTAAAGTAGCCATAACATAAGCCCTTCAGGGCGCTAGTGGAGCATCAGGGCAACTCCTATCAATCAGATTATGCCTGAATTATAGAGAAGAGTTAAGCTTATCTAGCTGTGCTGCTCAAACTATTTGTGCAATTTCATTCATGGAACAATTTAAAAAGTATAGCCTTCTAACTCACAAGATTTCAAAGGCAGCTGTGATCAAGTGATACATAGTGGTTTGGGTTTGTTACAATGCTATATTGAAGCTTAAGGCTATATAGTGGAAACCAGTGGGTTTAGGTTTATTACAGAACTGAAAAACGTTGTTTTGGTTTGGGTTTTTTTAACTTGCCTCAACTTCTGTTGAAGACCTCATAACAAATCCTGAAACTACATGCTTCTCATCCTTTTTAATATTTTCTTGCCCGTTCCCAGATCATGTGCGAAAGTTTGGAGAAAACCATGGGTCATGCCAGGCTGGAATGTCTAGTTTTTACATTGAGGTGTGTATTAAAGATGCCAAATTTCTCTCTGTATATGCTTACTTATATGTACACATACATAAAAGTGTATATGTAAATGCAAACATTAGAACTGTCTTCTATTGTGGGAGGGAAAAACCAGACTTTTCTCATTTCTTTTTAATTGAATCTTGATAAGACCTGCATGATAATTCCCAACTAATAATTTTACTTTTTATTCCCAAGAATACTTTTGCACCTTACTAAACCCAAAGATACTTTTCATCTGGAAAAGGAGCATGAATATTACAGAGTATGAAGTGTTAATATTCTTTTTAAAGTAATCTGTTTGATGTAACATTAACAGTAATAATGGTTACCTTCTTGCTTTACAGAGTAATATTCTGTATTATTTCATCTCCATTCCACCCTAAGGTTATGATTTCTAAAAAACTCTTTTGAGAAGAGAACATCCTGTTTATTGCTCTCTTTTAAGTTGTTCAAAGCTCAAAGTTTTTAATAACTGTATTTTTAGAATGTCTGAAAAATGTTGTCTGTGGTCTAATAGCAATCTCCCAGTACTGAGCCAGGTGCACCTCCAGTAGCATTTCACTGAATTCGCAGGAGATCTAAAGAAAAGCATTGGACTTGTTTTGCTTATTTTCATGAATAGTTAAATGTGAATAACATGGCTTTGTCTTATTTTTCTTTTAGGACTTAATTATAATGGGAGCCCCTGGATCATTTTATTGGACCGGTTCTGTTTTTGTATACAATACAACTGCAAATACAATCCATGCTTACACAGATTCAAATAACCAAGTGAAATTTGGCAGTTATCTAGGTACTTAGAAATATTTAATACTTTACAAAAATATAAGCCAAAGAATTAGCTAAATAGCTGATCTTGAAGTGTGTGCACAGTATTTATCAGTGCTTTCTTTATTAATGTCATAAGCGACAGTTCTAGAGATGTGTTCCTATTTCATTAAATATTATTTAATTATAAGGCTTCCTTTCCTCTCTGTACTTTTTACATGGAAACTTCTCAAACATTGGATTTCTGTTTTTACCATCTCTCCACTGATTTTCTATAATTTCTTCATTTAGAAAGTAGAGATATGCAGTGGTGGAAAGTAACGATTAGCAATGGTTTGCACTTCATTGTTAAGTCTGAAATGCTGCCAAGGGCTTTCGTGGCAAAAGTCATAATGATTTCACATATAACAGAAATATTAAAAGTTTGTTACAGTGAAAGCTGCAAGGGAACAGGTCTTAATTGCATTGTCATAAGGGGAAGTATGCTATTACCTTAAGAGACAGACTTGCCTCCAATCATGACTTC
>VYZV01008761.1:576-14636 GCA_013401275.1 Pandion haliaetus
CAGCCCACCAGAAGGAATGGGCTGCGGCGGCTGGAAGATACGGGTCCTTCAAGGAAGCAGCACACGGCAGCCTGGCCCTCTTTCCCTCCCCGAGCCCCACGGTGATGCCTGTCCATGCGCTCCCCACTCTGACTCTGTCCCAGCTGCTTCATGTTGGGAAGCAGGCTGAGAGCTTCCTAGTCTTTTCCTTCTTTTCCAGCCTCTGCATTTGGGTCCCTCACCTCTTTGATTTAAAAAGGGTATCTCTGCTAAATGAGCGTGGCGTATTCCAGGTGCTTGTGGGATGGGGAGGGCTCACTCTTTCGGAGCTACTCACAGGATTTTGAACGCAGCACCAAAAATAAACTGTGGTCTGTTAACCTTCCCTCACACTGTAATTTGGCAACATTCCCTGTGGCACCAGGAATTACGCTTTCAGACAGGGTGCCACGATTTGGTTGGTGATGGTTGTACCGTGCTCTGCACTTGTGAACTGTGCGTGCTGAGGGGCTTTTGCAAGATAAGCTTCTGAGGAATCTCGCTCAGGCTTTCCTGGATCGGTAGCATCCTGACATAAAGGAACAGGCAAATAGCTCACTAAATACATCATCTTGACAGGAGTGCCTGTTCTTCTAGGGCAGCCAGGCTGGGGCTTGCCATCTTATTTCTGACTAGCTACTAAGTGGCTGGTATGTAGAAATGAGCTGTAGCCATGATTTAATGAATAATGAGTAGTGTTCCTAGAGGGAAGTCTGTGCCTATCCTAGCAGTCGGAATGGCATTCTTTACCACCTCCCTTGAGTTTTTAACTCTCCTTCCTTCCAGGAGTCGGATGGCGGCTTGTATATCTGCATGAACACGTTCCTGGGCTTCGGGAAGCAGTATGTGGAAAAGCACTATCAGAAAACAGGCCAGCGGGTCTACCTGCACCTCAAAAGAACATGTAGACCGGTAAAAAATAAAAATAAAAATAAAAATAAACTTGTTCTGAAGTTGACAGCTGGGCTATGTCTCTGTATTCAATCAGATACAGAGTTCTCTCTCCTCAAATAGAACTGATGTTTTTCCTGGTGAATTGAGGTACACCAGTTCTTCAGCTCTACTTATGCTGAACTGTTGTACGGATTGCCCACACTATTTCTGCCTGGCCTCTTTCTGTTTTCAGTGTAGCTTAATTTCAATCCTTAAGGCTTGCCACAGCTTGCCTGTCCCCCTAACTCTATTTCCCCATTTCTTCTCAACGAAATAGAAGGAAGAAGACAACAACTCCAGTGCTGGGGACCCCCCAAGGAAGAAACCAACTCGCTTGGCTATTGGTAAGAAAGCACCTGTGTACCGTGTCGTCCTTGTTGTTTTGAACCAATCCTCTGGAGCTGCCTGGCTCTGTGGCACGTCTCTTTTGCCTTTCCTCTTCTGGGCTAGTTGAAGCTAGTATCCCCAACCGAATTCAAACTTCATGTTTTCTAGCCTGTCTTCGGTGGGCAGTTTTTGCAAAACAGTTGCTGAGGTGGTAGTTTTGTTCTGTGTTCAAAGTTGCGTCAGGTTTTCTGTAGATAAATATGGTTTGCATCCTCTCTTAACTCCATATGCCTGACTCAGCTTGGTGTGGGTATAACCAGTGTGGGGCTGTTGCTTTATATGGATGCCACCAGTGTGGGGCTGAAGTAAGTTTGAGAAAATGTGTAAGTCTGAGAAAAGCTTGACATTTCTGATAGAAAACCTGTTTTTTAAACTTGTCAGGTATTGAACTAGTGTTATTTATGTAGACAGGGAGGAAATTACTGGTAAATGCTGTATTAACATTTTGGGCTCGATAGTTCTTTGAAATACAAGGCTGATACTGGAGGAAATAGATGTGAATATTAAGATATAAAAAACAAGCCCTGTTTTGGAAGAACGGAGCTGATGTTCCATTACTCTCTTGCACCAACTGGAAAGGCTTTCACGGCAATCAGCGAAGATGCTGCTTATTTGGAGCAGTCTCTCTCGCCTAGTAATTTCTGAACCGTTACGGAGATCTGTAAAGCAGAGGATAGGAACATTTTTTAGCAGTAACAGGTTCTTGGCTTGCTGGAAGCTGACCACTAGAGGGAAATCCAGAACCTGGACCATGCACGTCTTGGTTTTTGCTCACTTTTTCCTTGGCTGTGCCATTGTGTAGCAGATGCCCAGTGACTCTGCTGCTACCACAGCACAAACACCAACATTAAGACTTTCAGCTGCTCCCTGTTTTTGTGGTGGGGTGAATGGAGTCCCGATGGTCACTTCTAGCAAAATTGAGACTAGAATCTACGTTTCTTCAGATAGGCAGTACTTTTATGTATATGTTTATGCTGCTTTTGGAGAGATGAGGCCCAGTCTGCATTATGAGTTATTCCGGCATCCTCAATTCTACAGAGGTTTTGAGACAAGTGTTGTCACTGGGTTAGCAAATAACTGCCTGTGATAACAGCTTAGTGGCGTGAATGGAGCAGGAGAGAATAAAAGAAAGTATCAGCCCTGCGAGGCAGTGATCTTAAATCTAGGAGAGGGTTTTTTTCCTCTTTTTTAGCCACACTGTGGTGGTTTAGCTAATCCTGACATGGGAGTTTTTTTAAAGTACTAGAAAGATTGAGGAGCAAAATGTCATTGGCTGCAAAATGTAGCCCTTGATCTCTCTGTATCTCAGCTTCCCTCTCCATGGGAAAAAAAAAAAAAACAAACAACTATACTGCTTGCCTCTCTGGCTGTATGTTGGTTGGATGACTCTCGGAGTTTGTGGCGCTTAGAACTATGGAGAGGGAGGCAGTGTACCTTGTGGCAAGCTGTTGGCTATATATGGGGGAAAAAGGGCTAGGAGGTAGTCTGCTGGCTGAAGACCCTCTTCCTCATCTGGAGCCTCAGAAGGTTCACGTAACCACCCAAGGGGACCTCACCGGTCTGTTTTAGTTTGTTTAGAGTTCAGGAATTCTATAATACCCTGAGGGATTGCTTTACTGTATGAAGTGATGGCAGGAGATCCTCTCCGGGATGTGCTAAAGAGGCACAGAGGAGGATTATCTGGGTATGTTGTTGCATGATGCTGGTGACTGTTTTCAGGTATTTCTAAAATCACTCAGGCTTGCAGCACCTGCATTCATACATGGCAGTTTGTGCATAGTTTAAAAAATGCAGGTATTTGAGGGGAGAGTTGCAGGAGATACTGTGGGAAATGGGTATTTTTTTCAATGTTTTAACTAAATGCAGTAATGGTTATCAGAAATGTGTCTCACCCAGGATTCTTGAGGCTGAGGTTCAACTCGTATTCCCTTCAGAGATTTGTTGTAGCGACAGATCTTCAGGGATCTGTTGCAGAGATCTATTGCAGTCACAGCATGCCTTTTTTCAAGGAAGAAGGGAAATTCAGTTTAAAAAAAACATAGGCAGTTAAGGCTGCTAGTAAGCCATGCATCTTCTGCCTGTTTCCTTCTGGGATGTAAGGTGTCAATGCTTGGAGAATAGGAAAGGCCAAGGTTTTTTCCTGAGTACCTACGTAAATCAGAAACTGTTCCCTCCACTGCAAATGTTACTTTTTGGTGAGTGTCCATGATGACTCTTGACAACTGGCAAATAACCTGCTATGTATGGAACTCCCATCTCTGTTGCAACGTCTGGAAAGCATGACTAGGTGGGCATGAGAAACTACTAGCAATATACCTTTCCAAAGACCTTTTCTGTAATTCTGGGTGTTCTGGTTCCAGAGGAACTCCTGGTTCTTCTTGCTTAAGTTCAGGACTCTGAACTGTCCTTCCTGGAAGAGGCAAGAAGCAGAGCCAGGATCCCTAAAGATGCTGGTAGAGTAGACCTTTGCACCAGGTTAGAATACGACCACTTCATGCACATCTCCATTCATTGTCTTAGGTATACTGTGAAGGATGAACAACAGTGCTTTATCGTGGCTCTGTCCTGGCCAATGTCTCTCTAGAGCACATCATCTTTTTTCTGGTTGTAGTCAGGGTCTGGAGATTCCTTCTAAGCATCTGGAAAAAGAGCTTGGGAAAAAAACCCCATATTGTCCTTAGGCTTTTATTTGCTCGTCTGAAGTCCACACCGCCAGCAGAAATTTTGGGATCCAGAAATGGAAGAAAGATTGTGGATCATTGATGTAGGGCTTTGCCTTAGTCATGGTGCCTTATTTCATGTAAGCTATGGGCAAAGAAGTTTTGCAAGCTACTTGGTTTTACCTGTTTCCACCATGTTTTTTCTTCCTGTAGGTGTAGAAGGTGGATTTGACATCACAGAGGAAAAGTTTGAATATGACGAAGATGTAAAAATAGTAATTTTCCCAGAGCATTTGGATATTCCTCGTGATGGGCTGGAGGGCCTACCGGACATGGTCAGAGACAGGGTATGTTTGCCTGGAGAGCTGTTTTCTATTGGCAGGGAGGAAATGCACCATTACAGAGAAGGAATTGCTGCCCTGTAAAAGGGATCCTGCAGAGCTGCTGTGAAGTCTCAGCTTGCAGCAAGCAGGATTGTTCTGCGCTTAGACAGTGCTTTATATTACGGAGTCCTGGCTTGTGACTGAGGCTCCTGAATGCTGCCCTAGCACGACTGACTTGCCAGTCTGAGCCTAAATGTGGAGTGCTGTGGCACTGGAAGCTTCTTTCCTTGTGCCCTTCATCTTTTTTTCCTGCTGTCCCAATTCCAGATTGCCAGTGCAGTTGAGGCCATCCTGACAGCAGATTCAGCGTCACGGAAGCAGGAGGTGCAAGCTTGGGATGGGGAGGTTCGACGTGTTTCCAAACACGCCTTTTCCCTGCATCAACTTCAGAATGATGTCCGCATCCCACCATGGTGAGCATAGTACTGAAACTAGCTGTAACACTCTGGATCCCAGACCCAACCCCATCACCACCTTCTTCTGTCCTGGACTGCAGCAGCAGATGAGAGTTTTTTTGTGAGTCTCTGAGCATGCCTTGTCATAGTAAATTCAGGGGAAATGGCAAACTAAGGTATTTCAGGATGCTCAGTGTTCTGAAGTAAAAGAGGAATGAGATTGCTTATACTATGGTCAGTGGATAGTAATGGAGAGGGCTTGAGAGGCAGAACCCAAAGGCTTTCACCCTAATCTCTTTTTCTCTGTTCCTTGTCAATAGTGGCTGGAAGTGCAGCAAGTGTGACATGAGGGAGAACCTGTGGCTGAACATGACCGATGGAGCCATCCTCTGTGGTCGGCGCTATTTTGATGGCAGTGGTGGCAACAATCATGCAGTCGAGCATTACCGGGAAACTGGTTACCCACTGGCTGTGAAACTGGGAACAATTACTCCTGATGGGGCTGGTGAGAAGGGGGAACCTCTGAGGGTTATAGATGCCGGGCACCTCTCAGGCTGTCTGTGGTCTCTGACAAGGGAAGTCAGGGAGGATTTCCAGGCTGTTGTTGCCCATCTTATGACCTGGAACATTCAGCATCATCCTACTGTGAACTTTCCCACTCTGACCTGCTTCTTGTGGCAGGCAAAGAACCAGCTGACAACACCTTGCCTTCCTCCTCCCCTCTCTTGTAATTTGAAGGGTTTAGAACAGTTATCCAGGTTGCTGTCATTTTCTGTGGTGGGACGTTTATCAAATAATTTTGTGTCCAAAGCCTGAGCAGAGAGTATATGGCACAGTAACCCACTTTCCTCACTCCAGATGTATAGGTACCTTGATCAGTGGCAAAGCTGTTTGTCTTGTCACACGTTTTGGAGGAACGTCAATATTCTGTCTGTTGGGCTACTTTCCTGAGAAAGGAGAGAAACCCCAGCTGCTCATTTTGTCAAAACTCCCAGTTCTAAGCACTCTGTTCTCTTCATCCAGCAGTGAATATTAGATCACAGGCCATGATAAGTCTCCCCTTTTTCTCTGTGTTCCTGCATAGATGTGTACTCCTACGATGAGGATGATATGGTGTTGGATCCCAACCTGGCAGAACATCTTGCTCACTTTGGGATTGACATGCTCAAGATGCAGAAGGTGAGGGGAGGTTCTTCCATGGGCCCAGAGCGGGAGAGAAGGAATTCTGACGTTTCTTAACTGGATCCCAGCTTTCCATGGCTATGCAGAACCATTGCTGGTCAAGAAACCCAGTTTTTTATTAGGCAGAGAGTTGCCTTGTCTACCTTTCTTCTTCCACTGCCTTTTTTGGCTTTCCTCCCTGTCCCTCAGGTTTCTGTGGGGCTCTGTGTCAGTACTGCAGGCAGGGAGGTGCCCAGGCTCTGAGCTTCGCTTTGTAAATTCAGTGTTAGTGTATGATTTCCATGCCCCTTTAGAGGGGATGCTTCAGATTTCTCCCATGTTTCTTAACCATTCCTCTTTCTGTCCCAGGTATTCAGATATTTGAAAACAATTCTTGTATTTTCCTTCTCATTTAATAAAATAGAATGGATTTGACCCCTTATGTTTCTCTACAGCATTGCCCTTTTCATACCACTGATGTTCCCTTGAGTCTTCTTTGAGGGTTTTTCCCGTTCTTTCCCTCCACAGACAGACAAGACAATGACAGAACTGGAAATAGATATGAACCAGCGCATTGGGGAGTGGGAACTCATCCAGGAGTCTGGCGTGCAGCTCAAGCCCCTCTATGGGCCTGGGTACACTGGTATCCGTAACCTGGGCAACAGTTGCTACCTCAATTCTGTGATGCAGGTGCTGTTCAGTATCCCAGACTTCCAGAGAAAGTAAGTGAGCTTAATCACTCCTTTCCATTAGCCTGGGATCAGTACAAAGGTCTCCTAGAGCTGGATGCTTCTGTTGCAGTAATCTGGCTCAGAACTGTCTTTTTACTAGATGAATCCGTATGTCCCTTAGATTGCTCCGTTTTGCTTTGCAGGTACGTGGACAAGCTGGAGAAGATATTCCAAAGTGCACCTTCAGACCCCACGCAGGACTTCAGCACACAAGTGTACGTAGAGTTTTGGTGAGAGAAGGAAGGCTGAGGCTGCCTGGGTGCATCCCCTCTGTGCTGCTACAGTGTACTTTGCTGCAGGTTTCTCCCGCAAGCCTCGCCTCTCTGTTTCCGTGTCCATCATCAGAGACACTGATCCTCAGTGATCGATAAGGATCTAAGCCAAGAAAGTTCAGCTGAATGCCCTAGATGGAGAGGACAGAGTGCACCTCAGTGTTCATGAGAGGCTCTTAAATGTGTTATGTGGGGAATGCAGTACCATCTGTTACCACGGGGGGATTTCTGGTAGGCATACTCTATCTGCGTAACAGCAAAAAGGTGCTTGCCATCTGCAACCCAGGGAGATGGCTAAAAGCAAAGAAATACAGAGATTTAGGCATCTTTATTCACAGTGGATAACCTATGTATGCTTAAAGAGGCTTCCCACAAGAGGTATTGTGCGAGCAGTAGCAGGAGAATATACAGAAGAAGGAACACAAGATTTGGGAGGGTGTTGCATTTCAAATACGTGAATTCTCTGCTATATCTTCTCTAAAACAGCAAAGCAATATGTGGAGGTTTGGGGTGAAGGAGTGGAAGGTGGTATTTGTGGAAAGGAGTTCAGCAGTAAGGGAGGATTCTAAGTTTGGACAGCCTGGAGTGAGGTGTTCGCTGAGGAGGGGGTTAAGTTGAGGCAGCCACATAGATTTTTGCCTGGGCAAAGGGAGGGAGGACTCGGTAAGGTTTGGTTCCAGACAAATGGCAATGGCGATGGGGAGGGACTAGAGTGACGTGGAACAGTAGGAGAGTCTGAGCATAGGAGGAAATCGTTGAATGTTACTGTTGTCCATTAAGTGCTCCATGCAGAGATTCTTAATCTTTCCCCCGGCAAATGTGATCAGTGTGCTCACAGGAATGCTATTTCTGGCTCAGACAATTTCACTCTGCCCTGTTGTTTCCTGCACAGTCAGTTAGACACACTGCTACTTTACCCATGTCAGGCTGCAGCTTAGTTTGGCTGTTACGCAGCTGCTGTAAGGCTCAGCACCAGCTGCCCTTGTGCAGGGAAAAGGAGGCTGTTCCTTTATGTTCCGCTCAATGTGCAAGCAATGGTTGAGATTGGTGCCCAGAACTACTAGTAACTTTCAAGTCAATGATGTGTCATGGGACCCAAGAGCAGACCAAGATAAGATGATCTTGGCTGGTGCAGCAGAGAAAGCTGATCTCTCTGAGACTGATGGTCCACAGCAGTGTTAAAGCTGGATGGGTTGATGTGGGTCCGGGAGTATGTGGGGTTGAAGAAACCATTTTGATGCTAACAGTGACTTCTTCATCATTCCAGAGCCAAACTGGGCCATGGACTGCTTTCTGGGGAGTATTCAAAGCCAGCTTCTGCAGATGGGGAACAGCAGCCCGATCAGAAGGTGAGACTTGGATATGGCACCCTCATGATGTGTGTGTTGCATGAGGTGTTGTGTATGTTACATGGGAAAGGAGGGAGAACCCTTTCTGAAGACACATCCTGGTGCTTGTTCCAGGGCCCTGTCACCTGAAGAAAAGCATGGCTGAGAGTAGAGTGCTACATGCCAGGACATATGCTTGGCAAATTATAACCACCTTCCTCTTCCACCTTGTTATTTGCAGGGTTTGCAAAATGGCATTGCTCCACGCATGTTTAAGTCCCTCATTGGAAAGGGGCACCCAGAATTTTCCACTAACCGACAGCAGGACGCCCAGGAATTCTTTCTGCACTTCATCAACATGGTGGAGGTAATGGTTGAGTCTATCTGTCAAATCATGGAAAAGCCCAGCTTTGTTTTCTCCCCACAGCAGGGGGTGAGGAGTGGAGGTGAGAGGCTGGCGGTCTGAGCAGAGAGAAGGAGAGAACACAGGGAAATGGGCTGGCTAGTACCTGCGGGAGCAGAGAAGGAGAGATGCTTGGCCATGTTTTCAGGGCTGATTCCTTGGAGAAATCTCTTGGGAATGGCACAGCTGGAGATGTAAATTGTCTTCTTTAGGAGCAGAATGGCTTGGATTCCTGAGGTAGAGAAGTTGGCTCTAGTTTACTCTTTGCTGTTTTTCAGTAGACTGGGTACAGAAGTGAACACTCTTTAGCCATGTCCTGTGTGGAACCACTGCTGCTGCAGATACTTATTTCTGCCATTCTGATGTTACTGTCTGATTCTATCCTTCTAATCTCTCTCCTTCAGAGGAACTGCCGCAGCTCGGAGAACCCTAATGAGGTCTTCCGTTTTCTGGTGGAGGAGAAGCTGAAGTGCCTGGCCACAGAAAAGGTGAAATATACCCAGCGTGTGGACTATATTATGCAGCTGCCTGTGCCCATGGATGCTGCACTCAACAAAGGTCAGTAATGTGCCAAGGCCAGAACAGTAGCAAACATTAGGTTTGGATATTGTACTTTTATTACAGAACTCCTTCATTGAGAAAGGGACTTCCTCAAGGACTGGCTTTGCCATGTCTGAAGCCGGATCGATCCTTCACCTGCTTTTGTAGGGTCGGGCTGATTTCTTCAGGTGTGGTGTGACACTCTGGTGATGTCCCTCTAGAACCTTTCCCTCCAACACCACAAGCTGGGCTGTGATTCAACAGCAAAACAGGACTGCAGTAGCACAACAGTGCTCTGGAAGACGCTGTCTACTTTGTGCTCCGTTCTTGATGGCGTGTATCTGTAGGCCTATTCTGCCTCTGGGTGTAGCTTACACCAGTTGCTTTGCAGGCACCTAGTGGCGGTCCTTGACTCCTCTGCTTTATTCTCTAGATGAACTACTGGAATATGAGGAGAAGAAGCGGCAGGCAGAGGAGGAGAAGCAGCCACTGCCTGAGCTGGTGCGAGCCAAGGTGCCTTTCAGCTCCTGCCTAGAGGCCTATGGAGCTCCAGAGCAGGTGGATGATTTCTGGAGCACAGCCTTGCAGGCCAAGTCTGTGGCTCTCAAGTGAGTGTGTGTGAGTTACCAGCTAGGCTATGACAAACTGGCAATAGCTGCATCTTTGGGGACTTCTTTTAGCTGCTTGGGGAAGAAATGTTACCAAAGCTTTGTAGTCCTCCACGCCCTGGGCCCATGGAACACTGAAGCAGCACTGCCAGTGCTGAAGTGATTGCCCTGAAGGGATTACAGTGGGCAGAACAGCAGTGCTAGTGAAATCCTTACCATCAGATTTCAGTTGCTGAGGGGTTGTGAAAATACAGTGATATTCCAGAAAACTAGCAGCTTTTACTCTAAATTCAAAATACAGCTTTAAAATCAGTACTGACAGTATGGCAACACTGGTCTTGCATGGTCTCTAAAATTTCTTTAAAGGAAGTTTTTACTGTTAAAGTTTGAGAAGAACACTGAGTGTAACAGACGCGTGAGGTATTTTAAAGAATGCTAACTTAAATGCTACGAGCAAGGTTTAAAAAACAGCTTTAATTTGTCTCACTGCCTGCAGCACATGCAACAGTGCAAAGGTGTAGTGAGAAGATTACAGACTAAGCAGCTTCCTGCTGTGATGCTGCTGACTGTTCTTCTGCAATGAAAGAGTAGTCCTCAAAGAACTGGAAGTGTTTTTCAAACAAATATTCTGTTATTGAGCAATAGGTGCTATAAACGAACAGTCAATAATGCCATCGCATTGAAAAGTAACATTTTGTTTTGCTTTGAAGTCGTGAGTTATGTTCAAACACTTTGTAAGAATTAGCACTGAATATATAAATTAATTTTATGGGACGTCACCTGATAATAAGTATCTGTCTCTTATTACTGCTTCTCCCTTCACAAACATTCCCCTCTGTTTCATAGATTCCAGACACCCTCTCTTTCAAACTGTCTAACTAAATAATGTTCAATCAAATTCAGTTAGATTAAAATTCACTGCTTCTGCTTCTTATCTGAAGAAGTGCTCTTATGCTTGAAAGCTTGTCAGTTCCTGCAGCTGTATCTGTCGGTCTAATAAAAGATGTTATTTCCTCTACATTCCTTAAGGGTTGGACTTTTAATTAAATACTAAAATCTGAGGAGGCTTGTAAAATACAGGATTGGAAAGTAGAGAACGTACTATTTTTCCTCATCCCCCAAGATTTTGTAAATGTTGCATTCTGTCTCATCTTGTCAGGGCATCTGCTTTAGAAATGGTTCTGTGTTTGAGGAGCTTTAAGCTCAGCATAGGAGAGCTGCACAGGTGTGTGTATCCCCCTTCAGACATGCCTCCACCCTACTCACTGATTTCTTGAATCGACTAGGTGCCCTCAATCGTTCCTGCCAAAGTATTTAAAAGTATTATTTATCTCTTTCAGAACAACACGGTTCGCCTCTTTCCCGGATTATCTGGTGATCCAGATCAAGAAATTCACTTTCGGTCTGGACTGGGTGCCCAAAAAGCTTGGTAAGAAGGATGACAAGTACAGAGCATATAGATATTGGGAGTCATATATGGGTATTGTGGTCATTACTGCAAAGAGGAAAGTAACCACCCCAAAAGGAGCTGCAGACTGTAGCATAGTGCATCCCCAGGGACTTACCCTTCTAGATCTCCTAACTGAGTGCTTTGTTTCTGCCCCTATGGGGAGGCTGACCAAGACTCTATCTTGCAGATGTCTCCATTGAAATGCCAGAGGAGCTGGATATCTCTGCACTGCAGGGAACAGGGCTGCAAGATGGAGAAGAAGAAATGCCAGACATTGCACCCCCACTGGTGACACCAGATGAGCCCAAAGGTAGCATGGGGTTCTATGGCAACGAGGACGACGACTCCTTCTGCTCCCCTCACTTCTCCTCTCCGACATGTTAGTGATTCTCCTCCTCTCTTCCTGATGCCTGACTCATTTCCTTGCTCTCCTTGTCTTGTCTCCCATGCTAGCCGTTTCCACCTGCTCAGACTTTCCCTGTCCCTCTGTCAGCGAATGCCGGCTGCTTCCCTTGCATGCCTGTTATGCAAAGGTGTTACGCAGGGGAGTTTGTTGATTCCTGTTCTGTGGAAGATGGGGAGGTGGCATGTCTAGTGCATTTAGCGGGGGCAGAGCTGGGGTTTATACAGGATTTAACTGGTAGAGGTATTTTGTTTTCACAAAACGCAGTGGGAGGTAGGGTTTGGAGGGTAGGGAAGAGCCAGTGCTCCCAAGTTCATGAGTTGAATCCTTCTGTTCCCTGGGGTGCCTGTGCTTATGAAGAAGAAAGGTAGCAAAGGATGAGAAGAGCAGAGAGACAGAACTTGTGTGAAACGAAGCCAGGAAATGGTGGCATGGGGGGCTGTGTGACACTGCACAGAACAGAGCAGGCAGGGCTGGGTGGGAGTGGGTGGCTCTAATCTCTGTCCTCCCACAGCACCCATGTTGGATGAGTCAGTGATTATCCAGCTAGTGGAGATGGGCTTTCCGATGGATGCCTGCCGCAAAGCCGTGTATTACACTGGGAACAGCGGGGTTGAGGCTGCCATGAACTGGGTCATGTCACATATGGATGATCCAGGTACAAGACCACATGGCCATCGTGAAGCTCATTGCATCTGGGCCATTGTAATTCCCATCCCACTACCGCAGCAGAAAACTGAAGTAGTTGGGACCTCAGACTGTATCCCTTTTGGAAAGATCTAACTGCTCTGAGCTGTGTTCTGTTTTCTGCTGCAGACTTTGCTAACCCGTTAGTTCTCCCTGGATCCAGTGGGCCAGGGTCAACTATTGCCTGCCCAGACCCTCCTTCAGAAGACAGTGTGGCCACCATTGTCTCCATGGGCTTCTCCCGGGACCAGGCTATGAAAGCGCTTAGAGCCACGGTGAGAGGCATGGGTGATGTCGGAGTGAAAGGATATTCTTAGGAACCGGTATTCCCAAGTTCACAGTCTTCTCTTCTTCCTTCCAGAACAACAGTCTGGAGCGTGCTGTGGATTGGATCTTTAGTCACATTGATGACCTTGATGCAGAAGCCGCTATGGATATCTCAGAGGGACGCTCAGCAGCTGAGTCCATCTCTGAATCTATCCCTGTGGGTCCTAAAGTGCGCGATGGGCCTGGAAGTGAGTTCCAAGCAGTAGGAATGTGGATTTTGAGGTGCAAACTCAACACAGCTTCATTCTCCCTAATCAGTGCAGGACTGCAGGTTTTGGCAGCAGCAGCTGCCACAGAGCTGATCTGGTTGTTGAGGTGGAAGCAGGGAGGAGAGGGATGGCAAAGTAGGGTCTAGACCCTTCAGGCTGGGGATTACCTGGAAGCCAGTAAGAGAGAGGCAGAAGAAGAGCTGTCAAGTGAAGTACGACTGGAAGGGCTGTGCTGTTCTTCAGGCCTCCATTGAAAAACCAGGTCCCAGTCTCTGTGCAGAATCAGTGCCAATGCTGCTAGGTGCCACAGGGAGGGGGAATCTCTGCCGTTACCCTCCCGGCACCCATGAGCCAAATAAACAGTTGGAAGAGAGAAGGCTAGGTGGGAGTTCCCATCTCCCGTTTCCCTGCACGTTGGCCTGCAGACTAAATCCTCACGGTCACGCTTGACAGGAGACCCAGTTCTAAAGTACTACCCCGCAGAGCTTCCTTCAGGGGTGCTTTTCTAGAGAGGGTCTTGCACACAGTGTCTTTTGGGGTAAACTGCCTTTCTTTCTCTGATCGCTCCTCCCTTCCCTCCTCCTTTCAAGAATATCAGCTGTTTGCCTTCATCAGCCACATGGGCACTTCGACTATGTGTGGGCACTACGTTTGTCACATCAAGAAAGATGGCAGGTAAGAGGGATTTTCACAGCATAAGGGTGACTCAGAGGTACAGCTTTAAATCGCTGTCCTCCCCTGTTTCTTCAGAGGTCTTGAGGGGTTGGGGGTGAGAGCAGGCGAGGGGAATCAGGTTGTGTCTTAGCCACAGAATGGCGTCCCTGAGCTCCCCTTCTGTCTCTTGCAGGTGGGTGATCTACAACGACCAGAAAGTCTGTGCTTCTGAGAAGCCCCCCAAGGACCTGGGCTACATCTACTTCTACCAGCGGATTCCCAGCTAGAACATCCTCTTGCTGTGTGTGGTGGGGGGAGAGTGGGATGAAGGCGTGGGGCGGAAAGGGGTGGGGGCAGTGAGGCTGAGAGCAGGGTCCTTCTCTCCCCTGCTCCTCTTCCCCCACTCGTCCCTTCATGGCCTCTCTATGGAGACACACTGGGGGGGACAAGAATTCCCTGACTAATAAGACTGGGGGCTGGAGCCCCCATGGACATGAGTGAAGGGGGTCTG